>BGPR01019970.1:11677-28468 GCA_013235015.1 Araneus ventricosus
TATATGTATTACTTAAATAAAACTCTTCTAAATATGGAAGACTGGGAATGTCAAGCGATGTGGATTTCGAGACAATTGTACTGTCTGTTTATGTAAATTGAACCGTTGAATGACTTCTGTAAATGTGTACACCCTTTCTAAAAATCAGCGTTCATTGTGAATCTCAATTTAAAATCACTGTATTGGTTTGCTGATTTTTAAAAAAATTAAAATTTTGCAAATAGCTGCTTCTATGAGAATCATACCTTTCACATTCACTTTTAATATAACTTCTTATAGTTTAATTAAAACAAATATGGCTCCAAAAATTACTTTTACTTTTTTAATAACGTAATCAATTCTCTATACATGATATAGACAGTATACTTTTGATTAAAAGCAAATTTTGTCCTCAAAATATTAATCTTGATCTAATTTCAATAAATTATAAATGAAATTTTAACAAAAATATATAAAATTCTTTTAAACAAAAATAATTGACAATTTGATAAACAGGACATTTGATTAAAAAAAGAGATTGTAAGTTACGATAATTAGCATTCTTTTGTGTATAAGAGTGGGAGAAAAAGTCTTCTCTTCGTTATCTTGATTTTATGGAATCGGATATTCAAAAATGAAATTTCCAGAACATATAATGTTTGTATATTACACTGGACAACAACCATTTTGTTACCGATAAGATTTTAGCTAATTCTTATGTACTTTCACGCTCTGAATTCGAAAAACCAATCAGAATTTGTCTACCACCCTCAAATTTTATGCAACATGAACTCGCATCAAATCCACTCCTTTCTTTTATTTGAATCAATGTCGCAGCCAGGATATTTTTTGTTGCCTTTGAGAGTTTAACCGATAATTGTGTTTTTATGGTCACAGAATCCGAATATAATTTCGAAGAACCTCTATAACATACTGTTTTTCAGCAACACTGCTCGTAATTGCTTACATGTACATAGAAAATGTCATTGCCTTGTGTCAAAAATGCTTTCCGAAAAAATTAATTTGCCAAGAAGATAATCTTTGGGTTTGAAATGCTCTTACAAATATAATTTTCATGAAGAAAAGGCTGTATGTCAAAAATTAAAACGTGTTTTTGGATCGAGAATCCTGTAACGCAAATACAATCCAATGCATGAGTCACTTTGTAAGGACAGATGTTTCTATTTGGTAGCAAGTGGAAGCTTTTGCCAAGATGGTGATGTGATATTTTGTAATGATGTTGACTTGTTGTTTGAGGTTCTAGGACTACAACATAACCCTCTAGAATGGCGTTTGTTTATATAGACTCTTCAAAGGTCAGCTTAAAAGCAGTTCTGTTACACAATGGTAACAAGCGCCCTTCGATTCCTGTAGGATATGCTGTTCGTATGAAATAAACATACGAAACCTTGAAGCATATGTTGTGCAGTATTGAGTACAGCAAGCATTCTTGGCATATCTGCGCCGACTTGAAAGTGATTGCCGTCTTAGTTGGATTGCAAGCAGACTACGCCAAGTTCTGTTGCTTTCTGTGCCAGTGAGACAGCAGGGACAGAAAAAAGCACTACATCAAGAAGGTCTGGCCCAAGCGACAGTTCCTCATACCGGGTGTGAAGAATGTAGAGAACGATCCACTAGTTGCCTCAGAAAAAATTCTCCTGCCTCCATTGCACATCAAATTAGGTTTGCTGAAGAATTTTGTTAAAGCGATGGACTGTGGAGGAAGTGGATTTCAGTACTTGCGTCTGAAGTTTCCAAAAGTGAGTGAAGCAAAAATTAAGGAAGACATAATTGTTAGGCCTTAAATTAGACAAATAATGAAGGATCCGGTGTTTGAGAGTAAACTGAATTAGAAGGAAGCCGCAGCATGGACATCGTTTAAGGACCTCCTCGGAATTCACAAAGCGGAAAACTACAGGCAAATCGTCAATAACTTGCTTAAAGACCTACAAAACCATGGGATGCAATATGTCGTTGAAAATCCATTTCCTGCACTCCCACTTAAAATTCTTCCCTGAAAACTTCGTCTCAGTAAGCGACGAGCATGATGAACGGTTCCATCAGGATATCTCGAATATGGGAGCTCGTTACCAAGGGAAATGGAATCCCAAAATGTTAGCCGACAATCGTTGGACATTGAAAATGGATATTCCTCAAGCCAAGCACAGTCGACAGGCCAAGTACACAAGAAAGTGAAGGTTTGTAACATTTTAATATGCCTGTGTAAATGTTGCAAGATGAATATGATTTCCTAATGTATATAATAAGTGTTACTACGTTGCTCAAAAACTATGGATGATTGAAAAAAACGGTTAACAGATTTAAAATCGGGGCAGAAAAATACATAAGTATAACCCTTTCTTTCTCAAGCAACATGAAAAAAAAATTTTGTTGTCCAGTGTTATTTCATATAAAATTAACATTAGAGAAAGTCTCTTCTGGAATATTTAAATAAAAATCATAATTCAAATTCAAATAAAATTTTAGAAGTAACGATAGCAAAGACAAACTATTTTACAAAGCATTTCATATTTTTAAAATCTTCTTACAAACAAAATCTACAGTATTAGCGACATTAATATCAAATAAAATAAAAGTTCACGGAATTTATCGTAATAAATGGATACATAAATATGAAACAGAAAACATATCTTACTCGCCGAAATAAATTTTAATAGTGATAATGTTTCACATGAATATAATTTAAACATTTTATAAGAAAACATTAGATTTTTTGAATGGATATTAACGACAGATATTTACTGAGAAAGATGGGGCATTCAGCTCTTAAGACATCTTTTAATAGCCACGGTGTTTTCTTCTGTACCATATAAAACAATGTTTTATTTTTAAATTTTACATAATATTTTAACTTATTGAAATTCTCTAATCTATTTATTCATTGCAATGAAATGAAGATATGTCTCGGATTTTGCTACATGACATAAAATTTCTATTTGTTATTAGGGTTAATATAAATAATTTATTTTTTAAATATAATTTCTTTGCTGGCTGAAATAATGGTACAATGAGTAGTTAATTATAATTTACAAAAAATAAAAAATTGAATGTCTTGACTTCTAAAACGTCTGCTAAAAAGCATATTGCTCAGAATGGCATCCAGATTTTTTCTAGTGTTAATAACATAACATACGCAAATACATGATATGGGAATAAAATTAAAGACAATAATTAATGGTTGAAATGTATTCTACTTAACCTAGAATTTCCAGTTTGAACATTAATTTTATTTTGACCTATAGTTAATTCTCAAAAGACTTAATAATTTGGCAATCAGACGCCACTATATCCTAAAATTACAGCCATAATTTCTACATTTCCTCCCTTTTCACAATATTCTTTCAGTTCACATAGTTGCTTATAATTCCGAAAAGTCTTAATGACTTTTGCTGTTAATGTGTTGAACATTTCATTTTTTCTTCATGTACAATATAGTAGTCTGCAGGAACGTGCATCAGGATATTTCTTCATTTGGTTTCTGACATTTACTTTTGCGTCTGGTTGAACAAATAATAAAAATATATAAACCAATTACTAAATAATTCTTTTTCATCAGAACGCTGACTTCAGATTGAGACTTTGTGCATAGTTTGCTTTTTCCCATATGTGTGCATTCTTAGGTAATTAGTCTCTTAAAGTAATTAGTCTGGGAAAAGCAAGTTCCACAGCAGTACAGCAATTAAGGGAAAATGTTGCAATTTGCCTCCATTAATTTCTTAGATTTTTTATGAAGGCGTAGCAGTGATTAAAATTTCAGTAGTGATTAAATTGTACTATTCTGTTCCTAATAAGCAATAATAAAAGAGAGATTTTTTTTAACTCACTATTATCGATTCATTTTTTAGCTTTTTAAAAATAAAATTATAAAGTAGAAAAAGTATACAACCGGAATGAAGACCAGTTAGCCTCTTCAAAAATGAACCTACTGTTGTGAAAAGAATTGAGATTTCAATTGATCAAATGATATTTTATTTGATGACGTTTTGATCACTTTAAATCTGTAACAAATCAGTAAACATAAACAAATTGGATTCCGTCTAAGGAGTTTTTATTTCGAAAGAAACAAACTGTTTTATTATTATTTTAAATTATAATATTTATAATTTTAAATTATAAAAAATAAACTCTAAAGTGCTAATTTTCCTAATGAGATTAAAACGGATAAAAGCCAGAAATTAAATAGTATTAAATATTACATTTTTTTAGATTCTTGATAAATTGTCTTAATAAAGCAGTGTTCATTAGCATTGCAAGCAGTACAAAAATTCCTGTTCCTTTTCATGCAGAACAATATTATTATTCAAATGAACTAATTATATTTGTATACATTAGAAAACTTTCAGGCCAACAACAAAAGAACAAATTTATAATCTAATAAATTTATTTTTGCATTATCTCTGCAAATATGCCTTTGGATCAAAAACTTTAAGTGTTCAACTGAATGATTGATGCTTTCTTAACAAAAAATGGTTCTAATTCAAGCAAGTGGAAAATTCAGATAGATCTCTGATTGATGAGATAAATAATCCAGTTAAGCAACTGATTTATAGGTCTTTACAAAGCAGAAACTGATTTAGCTGAAGTTAATTATTTTTCGTAGGCAATTTCGTCTCTGAGAAACCAATTTTGTCTCCCTTCTAAATGTTTGAAAAATATACCACCACCTACCGAGTGAAGTCAGTTCTTTTCTAGGAAAATCAACTCATTTCGTTAGAAAATGACAAATGATAGAATATGACCAGCGATGTCGTTTTTATTCCGCTAAGAGACAAAGAGAAAGTGAAAACAACTAGCACAGTTCAATCTTCTATTTGATATTAATATCAGCAAATATAGAAAGAGAAATCTACAAATCAGGACAAAAGTCATATAAAATACTCCCTTTTCTCATTTTTCATTTCGTTTTCATGATGAAAATATGGATAGATATAATTAGTGAAAATTATTACGTATCTTCCAATGCATTTTGGGTATATTATTAAACAAAAGTCAAAACGCATTTCAAGATAGGTGTCCACGTTTTCCTCATCAGCTCCTCGGCGGGCACTTTTATGAATATTTTGAAATTCCTAGTGTTACTTATTTTTCGGCCAAGAAGTGTTATAGACGCCACTAACGATTTATTTATAAGACACCGTTTTATTTATATATAATAAGACATTTATTGCCATTTCTTAGTTGAATTTCTACATATTGTTACGAAAATCGTTCTTTAGATTTATGGTGAAAGCAGCTTAACAAGGAGGATAATGGATAGTGACTCTTCATTTCACGAATTTTCCAGGAAACACGAAGCACAGGTAAGAAGAAAAACAGCCATTGAACAAATTATCAACACCAGCAGACAGAAATTCACTGATAATAGCAGAAATAGTGTCTAAGGTGACCAAAAGCGCTCAGCGTCTAAGAGCTGACTAATTCGCTCTTCGAACATCTTATGGTGTGACTGAAATATTAAGCTGGCCTAACCCTATAGCTGAAAATAAATACATGATAAATGGCACAATGATCGTAATAATGGTTAGTACACCAAAGACAAGAGCACACTAATGAGTAAACAAGAAAAACACTATTTATTAACATTTATCCACGGCATTACTGTCTACACATCAAAAATCTGTAATAATCATCAAAACACGTGTATGAAAAATATGTATCGTTACTCTAAAAATGTTTCAGTATAGTGATACGTTGTAAGAAAATATTATTTTAACTAGTATAAAAATGTTGCAACATGGGAAAAAGAAGCTTCAACTGCAGTTGAAAAAAAGTCTTACCAACGCATACTAAAACTCAGGAAGAAAATTTTGAAGATCGCAAAATCATTGACTCGAAGCCGAGCACATGGCAGTCGTTTTAATTCATCTCACGAAAACATGATTGGAACACCAAGCAGCAACTCGTCAAAAAAAAGGAATCCAAAAAAAGGGAAGGCGACATCAACTCACATCTATTCTTCACCACTCTATCACATCTAGCCGAACGAAAAAGAGAAGGCACGTGTGTTCCACCTTGTTGACATTCATGCTCTTCTTCGCAAAGACCTGTTCTAAAGCAAGTCCACCTAGAACATTAGTCTGTGCACTTTCGGTCCAACTATAACACAGTCCTGTTCACAGAACATAACTCCAGACATTCTCTCGTTTCAGCACGTCCGGGTATTTATAGCTTTCCGACAGGCTTATATTTATAAATTTCCATAGACGTGAAATTCTCTAGAAAGAACTCTATATCTCCGTCCCTAGTACAGATAGGGCCATAATTCTAGTGTTTTCTAGAACCTTGACTTTGCAGCCAAGGTCCGGGGTTATTCACTCCCATTTCGTTACGAATTCCTTTAAATCCTTCTTTCCTATCATAAGACTGATAAGACTGACATAGCAACAAAACAATATTATAAATTCGTAACAATATATTGTTCACTTGGGAGAAGAGGACCACAATATGGAATTTTCCGTTTTTGATCGTTTCATTGTTTTCTTTTGCCAGGAAGAATGGCGTATATGTCTTCGAAAAATGCTGTCACATTTTTAGTTTTAATATTTATCGCTGGAGAGCAGTATTTCACAGTGCAGCCAGCATCTTATTATCCTTCGGGCATCAGGACTAAGTAGGAAAACTTCAAATGATTTTCCTGTAAAATTCTAGTTTTTCTTATTGTAACAGCATGCTTCCAAGTGCACGATAAGTGGAATATAAATTGCCATAAATATCATTACTTATTAACTATTCCAATTTTTGAAAAATTGAGCTACTTATTTTTTTTTTAGACAGACATATGACTTCAACGTTCCTAAATGTGGTTTGTTGTTCAACAAGCTTTCCAACTAACCTTCAACACGAAGTTCATTAGCCTTCGATCTCGACTGGCATTATTCGAATTAAAAATATTTCTAATTTGAAACGTTAATGAATTATAGATCCGTTGACTGCAAAACTCTATATATGATCGAAGCCGATGTTCGAAGTCAAATAAAATATATGTTGTGCTAAATTGTAAAACGTTTCCTACATTAACTTAAATCCATCTCTTTAGAACAAGTATTAATATATGACCATAGTTTTGAAATTTTATAGTTTAGTTAAATTAACGTACCGTTTTCAAGAACACGGAGGATAGTTTGGACGGCCCTCGCAATTTTGAACCGCGGTCAGATGACGAGGACGACGCCTCAGCTAGCACCTCCCTCTCAAAGTTTCTCCACCACACTAGCGGGAGGACGTGTGGCTTCCTACGTATGATTTAGAGAGTAACAGGCCAAATACACGACGGATCTTCAATGGAATCGGGTTTCGAACCTGGAACCCCCCGACTCCAAAGCCGAGACCTTACCACTAGTCCACCGCGACCTCTGAAATTTTAGCGAAGAAAAGCTTCATTTTCTTGTTTCTTCGGGTACTTGCTTCAAAATTTTGTCCCCATTGAAATCATTCGAGAAACAAAGCTTTACAAAGGATAGTGATGAGAAATTTTTGGATAACTGTATTGTTCTGAATGCTAAACTGATAAGTTATATTCTTTACACTGTTTTATTAATACAAAAATATTTCCTACAATTGAAGTCTAATGTAATTGAATTCATATTTACAGTTAAAGCACTTCATAAATGCATTCGAATTTCGTACAGAAGCACAAAAAGCTTTCTTTTCATTGGAGAATTCGCAGTCTTCATTTTGATATATTCTGTGTAGATTTTCTGAACAGTTATTATTTGTTTCCAAAGGTGTTAAGACTTGCTAATTTTTATTTTAAATCTGGGCTGTAGGAATATCCAGAAAAAACAACTTTAATATGTTTGGTGTTTTAAACAAATCTTTAAATGCGGTCCTTGAGTCCAGTAAGAGGTTATAAATTCCTGCTGTTTATACAGATTCCGTCAGAATTCGTCTCTAGAATAATTCATCCTTATATCACTAAAGATGAAACCTGTAAGATGAACTAATTAATTCACATTTTTTTGGAAAGTTGCACTAAAACTTAATGGTTATATATTGCAGAATGATTAGGGTTTTCACAACACTTTCAGTAAAATTAATTTATATAGAACTTTGAAAAGAAACGCTGTGGTCAAATTCACTTGCGAGTAAAAATTACATTTTTTATTTACTTGTTTAAACTAGAGAAGAAAAAAATTAATTAAAACATGTCCGTCAAGGCTTATTTCTACAGAATTATGAAGAGAAAGGTTATTGGCTATTTATAGTATATGTTGTTAATGAAAACTATTTTAACTAATCTAATTACTATTTTAACTAATTCTAATTTATATTTTCGAGTCGATATAGAGCGGCAAAGTTGCGATTGTTACATACCTAAATAACAAAAAAAAAAGAATTATTAAAATCTGATATCTTCCGATCGCGCAAAGCGTCTAAATATTCGAAAAAACGAAGAATTTCACTGACGTTTTAACAATTATTTTAAACTTTTACTCTTTAAGTTTTTTACTGCTATAGTGAAAAACAGTTTAAACGGGTACTGCTACATAAGAAAAAAATATTTCTCTATTCAGTGAATATCTTCCGATAACGCATATCCCTTTAAAATTAACAGAAAAAAGGCAATATTTTGAAAAATTTTCCCAAATTTTAAAAACAAATTTTTATAAGTGTTTAAAATTCAGTAATAGCCATGGAGTTAATCAAACAACTTCAACGTGTTTTTAAAAGAAAGCGTCGATAGTTCAGTATTAGCGTGCGTATTTGATTCGAATTCAATGCTCATTTCTCCAACTGGCAACACCGTGCCAGACTCCGGTGCGTTCATGCCGCTTACTCTATTGTCGGTTTCTCCCACCGTCCCACTCGCGCCTCCATCTTGTATCAGTTGTTATGTCTGTCTGGGCGACAGTTGTCGTTAGCGAATGAGTAGCATTCCGCGTTGTGTGTGATGTTTGGCATTAGTCTTTCTCAATAGTGTTTGTTATTGATTTATTCTATTCAGTTTGCTTGTGAAATGGATTATCCAATGTCCAAGGAAATTACGAGACAGTCCTTTGAGTGTCCTATATTTGGCCGTCCGAAAGATTTGCTAAAAAATACTAGAATGCGTTCCGATGTTGTTTTAACCCTGCTGTTCTGTTCGGGTCAATATGACCCGAAACGTTTTTCAATTTCTTATACAAAAAAGCAGTTTAATGGTATTTTACTGACATTTGTTAGTGACTTTGTTAGTGAGGGTGATATGTTATTTCTCTGAAAAGGATTTTCTTTTATTTATGTATTTTCTGTCTATTTTTTCAAATTGTATTAATGTATCGTTCGGGTCAATATGACCCGAACCTGTTTTTCCTTAATTGAGCAAAAAAAAGTGCACATTGTATTATTAATCTAACAGGAAACGACATAAATAAATTCCTGAAAAGTCATCTAATGTGTTTTGTATAACAGACAAGTTCGGCCAAGTTCAGAAAGAGCGATATCTGGTCACGTATTACGATATCTCCAGAAAGTTGTAGGATCAGTATAGAATCATTTCATCTGTTGTGAATTGTATGAGAACACAACAGCCTACAGAAATATCAATAACTCTCGACACTGTGATGTGAAAAAATAAATAATAGCAATTCGTAGATATTTGAGGGACACTGAAATAACTCAGTTTATGGAAGCACCTGATTGCAAAGTGGAAGGCATTTCTGAACATGAAAATCATACAAGTGAGGAAAGTGCAACTTCTGATCATGATCAGAACATTTCTACTCAAACTGTTCATAATGTGCTGCATATTCAGTCCAAACATCAAAATATAAACTGGTCATTGGATTGTCACTGGCCCCCATGTTCTGGCTACCTGAATTCTGCCAATTTTATGAAAACTGTTAGCTATTTAACATCAAGAAAAGGGTTGTAAAAAGTACATTTGAAACTGTATTCAGATCTACAATCCAGAATGAAATCATCAAAAAAGACAACTATTGAAGGCAAAAGGTATATTGAAAAGAATAGATCAATATTCTTCTGAGCACAAGCCTTATGATAAATAAATTTGTAACAGAATTGACAAAAAGAAGGAAATGATATTAGAGTACGATACCAAAAAAAGAGATGTAGATACTCTTAATCAACTTTTGAACACATATATTTATAAAAAGAAGAAGAAACGCTGGCCTAGGGTTATAGTTTATAATAAGCTTGATAGTTCTGCTTATAATGCAATTATTCCTTCGACATGAATAAATAACAATGGAATGAAAACAAATCAACGAAAAGAATTATTGAGAAGAACTAGACAAATTATTAATTGATTGATATATTCAGGAAAAACAACATATCTATACAAATAAAGAGTCACATAATATACTCAAAAGAATACAGGATGAATGACAAATTGGTTTATCATTAACATCCATTACTAATTTACAGTTGAGTAACAAACTTGTCTTATACATGTTCGGTCAATGAAGCAATGATAATAAAACAAATACTTTGTGCATGAATTATAAAAACATACATGAAAGCAAAACGAATATTTTTTGTCTGAATTATATATATGAAGAAGAAAGGTAAGAATTTTTTAAAAAATATATCCTAATTCATATTTTTATTTTACATACATGTGCTTATATTTACATATTCAATGTATCAGTTTTCGAATTTATCAAGTTTATTCTGTTAAAGCATGTATTATTTATCTCGAAACATAATTTCGTTCAAAAAGAATGGAGCACATAGGCCCCTGTACTTTGTATTTAGTGTTTGGGTTATATTGACCCGAAGGTTACATGTGCATAGTGAATGCGAACAGAACAGCTGGGTTAAAGAGGAGTTTGAGTTAGCAATGAAAATCAACAACACAAAAGTAAGTTTTTCAGTTGCTAATAATTCAGTGGCACAAAAAGTAAAAACTATTTTTGATAAGGTATAAAACTCCTATAGTTACCTATTATAAGATTGTCTATTCAACTCATACACACCTTCTTTGATAAATAGTGTAATCTTGGGAAATTTTACAACCAAAGACCAGGAGGAACCAAACTTTAAAAAAATGGATTGATGAATTTAAAATCCAAGCGACAAACTCGTTGATGTCTCTGCCTTTAAGTGTATAATGGATCTGTATTTTTCATGTAAAAAGACCTCAGACCTCTGGGAATGTCCAATTTACATTTACTGTGTGTGTGAGCAACCAAACAAGATTCACGCCATTGAGCAATGATTTATGTACCTTCCGGGGAGGCATGAATTAGAAAAAATTGGTACTTTCACTACAAAGAAGACATCAAAGTTTAAAATTAGTACTTTAAGTTGAAGAAAGAAAATTACTCCTTTGTATTTAAAGTGCAAGAGAAAAAGCTACACTTTCAAGAGAGAAGTTCCTAAACCCATTCTAGCCGTTAGGGACAAGCCTGGTCATTTAGATGAAATACAGCCAAATTATTCAGCCGATGTGAGTATTGATGATGAATACTAGCCAACGTATTCTCAGAAGAAATCTCTATGGCAATTGAGGATTAAGCTAAAAGCTACAGCATTAAATACCGACCGCTACGGAGTATCTGACCGAGCAGCTGCTGCAACAGCATCGAGTGTCCTTCAGGCCATGGATTTTATTTACTAAAACATATACTTCCAAAGTTCTTGATAGATGTAAAATTAGGAGGAAACAGAGCCACAATAGACAAATAACAGTCAAAAAGATTCAATTTGACGAACGAGAAGATCACACCTCAGAGAGGAGTGGATAGTATAAATTTCGTCGAACAATGAAGGAGGAGCATCATTCTATCATTAAAGAAACCTGGTTCGGTTTATGTTGCCCATGTGTCTCCGAACTCCGGATACGACAAAGACATTGTATGCAGTATTGTATCGAAGCTAAATGAGTAAGGAGTTTCACTAGAAGACTTGAAGCTCGTTGTGCAATTCTGGGTGGAAAAGTGGGGCTATTCTTCAACTCGAAACCTATGTTGGACGACCACTGCCATGGGCTGTCTGTTTACTGCATTTCATTGAGTTACCTTTCTGTCACTATTTTCAAAGATTGGTGGGGAAGCATTTGATCCAAGATCTTTTGTGGACCGATTGCAAAGAATCTCAAAGGGTATGAAAAATGCAAGTGATAATGTTTCAACCAATAGATTGTGAAACCACAGAAGAAGATAGAAAATATTTAAACAAATACAAGAGTTCAGTTTTAGACATGTATCAGGCAATCAAAAGTGGAAACCGTGCAAATGACTAGTCAAGTCGTGTCTCCGGATCAATCTCACATTCATCTCAATTAGAAAACCTATGGGACATAAAAATAAACCGTGACTGTTACTTATTAAAATTTCCGAAATTGTCAAACTATTGCATTTGTTCGTAAATTTTAAGGGATTTGCGTGATCGGAAGATATTCTCTAAGCAGAGAAATAATTTCTTTTATATGTAACAGTTCCCGATGTAACATTTTCACACTATAGCATTAAAAAAATACGGGAGCTAAACTTTAAAATATTTACTAAAAAACAGGAAAATATCAGGAATCAAAATATCAAAAATCGGAAGATATAAATTTGAAAAATTATTTTCTTTTGGTAATTAATTATGCACCAATTGCAACTATTTCGAGATATAGCGACGCGGAAATAGAAATTTGAACTTTTTAGTTCCACCTTAATGTATGTTCTGAAAATACACGACTGAGAATTTTAGTTCTTAACAGCGTTTGAAATTGAGAATACTTTTGAGATTGTAAACAAGTTACAAGCACAATATATTTCTTTTTCAATCACTCACTTTTATACTTCAAATTTTGGAAGTAACGCTTATTCCAAGTACAATAAATTTATTTCAATAGTGAGATCTGCAAACAAAGAATATGAAGTTTCCTGAATTAACTAAATATCCATGTTTTTCTCTATTTGAATTATCTATTTCTTATATTTAGACGTTTAAAAAAACATCTAAATAACTAACTCAATACTTAAATTATTGTTTTAAATGAATTTATAATATATTTTTAATGCAAAAATGGGTATGGTGCCGATTTTTAATAAAAAATATTATACAGTTTACTCCTTCTTTAATATTCATCAACAGAAAACATCTACTTATAACTATAACTGTACATGTACGAATACAGTATCGCTGAAAATCTAGATTTGTTATAGTAAGTCTACCTTATTAGCCTTGTTCATCTATAAAACCCTTATTCATCGTAAAAAACTTAAAATTAATGTATGTTTCTTACTATCATCATCGTTCTGTTGTTTCATTCAATATAACAAGCTTCTGCTAATAGATGATATTTCAGATTTCAAGAAATCCTGAACCCATTCAGTACTGATGATTTCGCATAATTGTTTTGAAAATGCATGTTACTTTGAAGTATAATGTCACATCTACGAAACTGACTGCTTTTTTTCTAACTAATCAGAGAATAAAAGAAAATATCTGTATTTAAGCATTTTAATATTGGTATTTTAATGCAAACATAAGTATTTTTATTAAACATTATTTACTTACTACTGGAAGGGTAGTCGAATATCATTCCCAAGAAACTATATTTTATATTTCTGAGAAATAATAAAACAATTATATACTTTTACAAACTATTCGAATTCCTATGCGTCTTTTAATTCAGTGTAAATGTACATTGCATGATGTTACAATGTAGTCTGCACTAACATATAGTATACAAAGCATGTACTTAATATAGTATTCTAAAAGATAGACCTTAACTTTATTTTTTAAAAATAAAGAAATTTTATCAGTTTGCGGAATACATAATGAGAAATTCTATAAAATTATCTTTTAACTTAAAAGGTCATTTATAAAGTTAAAATCAATGAAAATAATTTAACTACTATTTGTAAAATATGTTCAAATGCTCCGAAATTTCTAAAGTTATCTCTGTTTTGGTAATAAAACTGGTAATTAAAATTTAATTAAGCTGTGTTATAAGACGATAAGAAAATATGAATACTTTCGCCAGATATTAATTTTACTTTAGGTAAATAGCTTGGATATATCAAAGAATAGTCCAAAAATTGTTCAATTATGATGAGAAGGGGTATGCGGACACAAAATGCTTCCAGAGACTAATCTTAGATGTTCTGAACGGTGCTTCATTTGTGAAGAATATAATAAAAGATATTTATTATTTATCCAACAAATATCAATAAAAATGTATGAAATATCAAATGCATATTTATGTTTAACGAAATGTGAAAATATCTTCTATTAAACTAAAAAATATTTCATATTTATAAATTTGCTAAATGGCAGTGATGTAGAAAAAATGTAATTTGAACAGAATTTGTAATTATTATTATCATTGTATTTTATCACTGTTACATTGCCGAATACTAAAAGCAATTGCAAATATGGCTCGTACAATCAAAAACTAAATTTTAGACACTGAAAAATTTTATATAAATGTTTTTGTTAAAAAAATCATAGCAACTTATTAGGTAAAAAAATTAAATTTAGGTTGATATATTTTTATAAATTAGGAAAGGTTAGGGGATTATATATTAATTTGAAATGAAATTATACAGTAAAATTCATTCAGAATTTTCAAATCGTATTCGAGTATAATTCGTTAAACTTTAATTTTGTAGTATGGGAGCCTACGTCCGGTGTGTAGTGATACGAAGTCAGAAGAAACACACTTTTGCTATTTTAGGAATTTAATGATGACGACACAAACATGTAAGACGGCACATAAATTTAAATAGAAAAAGATATTTTGAAAGAATTGGGAGGGCGGCCACTGCCCTGTGCATCAAGACATCTCAAATCATCGTAGGCAGTTTTGGCGTTGCGTTCTGTCGTTCCCCATCGCACAACAATGTCTGTCGCTAGCAAGATCAAAATCATGTGACGTGACGTTAGCTGTTAGAGAGAAAGTGGACGAGCGCCCCCTGGCGGGATACTACATTTATTTGTTAAAGAATATGAAATAATCTATGTCTTAAAATTTGAAGATAACAATTTTAAAATATTAAACCTCATTAGGAATCAGCTTAAAATATCAATCCATTAATTTTGAGAAATTTAATTATTGTAATTAAATATTAAAGTTTATTGAAATGGAGTAAATTCAAATGAGTTCGAAGTCACATAACAAGATTAACTGCGCATGACATCTAATATAACATTTTCATAAGTTGTGGTTCGACTTCAAGATTTTTCTCTCTCCAGAGAAAACGTTATGATTCTCATAACGGAATTTCCTCGGCGTGTTAAGGCCGCGGTGGCCTAGTGGTAAGGTATCGGGATCGGAGGGCTCTAGGTTCGAAACCTGATTCCACTGAAGATCCGCCGTGTATGGAGCCTGTTGCACGCTAAATCATAGTAGTGGCGAACCGTCCTCCTGTTGGTGTGGCGTGGAAGTTTGGAGAGGGGGAGAGGCAACTCAGGTGTTGTCCTCGTCATCTGACCGCGGTTCAAAATTACGAGCTCCGTCCCTAAATAGCCCTCGTGTTGCTTCAAAACGGGACGTTAATATAACCTAACCTAACCCTTGGCGTGTTGGACATTTGTTATATTACATAAGACAAATCTCACCCCACTCCGATAAACAAAAAAATTCATTTACATGATAATAACTGTAAATGAAGAAAAAATATGCAAAAGTAATCTAAAACTATGCATTTAAAAAATCATCTAAAATATATAGTTTACATGCACTTTATAAATTTTCTTCTGTAACGACTTTTGCTCATTAAAATACATTAACATAATTTTAAGTAGGAAGATGTTGAGTCTAATATATTTCGTACATTAGATGTCAGAAACATAATAACGTTAATTTTAAAAAATGGTATTTTTGGAATCAATTATATTTTAATATTTTTAAAAGAAGTTGAATCCTAAATCGGCAATTTTTGCTGGATTTAAAAGATAGTTGAGACAAAGCATTACGGTTTGTGTTAATTAATAATTTATTGAAGTTTTAAATCAATATTTAATTAAATTTTTAATCAAAAAATTTATTCATCAATAATTTCAAATAATAATTCAATCAGATTTGATTTCAATCAAATGTTTAAATTTAATCATTGTTTTATACTCTGGCAATGCTTAATAATGTGCAAAATTACAATAAATTATTTATATGAGCGAATAATTTGTTATCTACTTGCATTAAAATTATCGTTAAAATATTTTTCGTCTAATGCCTTTTTTGCTAGAACACCATAAATGATGTTAACTATTGGAACCATTTCTTCTCAATCTTGTATCTTTTATCCAGTCACGAATGTTTTAAAGATTAAATATAACGTCTAAGTTCTCTTTAACTATCAAAAGAGGAAATGGTGTTTTTCACTATAGAAGAGATTTTGATTCGTTAAACAGAGCTTTTGGGGTCTTTTATATTTTAACTTGGACTTACTACTCGCTGGAATTTCTAACGATATATAATTGCAACGTGTACTGAAAATTCTTTCAGTCTATATGAAGAAATATTTTATCATTATTATTAAATATTTTATCAATATTTTATCATCTTATTTCTTCTATATCTATAATAAAATATTCAACAAAAACATTCCTAACGCTTTCTCTAATTTTTCAGGTAAAATATATGTACAAATTTCTTAGGTATATACTTCTTATTAGTTTAAAATAATGGTAAGTACTAATGAAAAATGTTATTGATTCCTGAAATACAAGGCAGTCATTAACAGCGTTTTCACCTTTGAAAGAAATAGTCAACAGATGTATGTTTTATTTTTATACACTTTTTGAAATTAGAATCTCTCAAAGCGTAAAATAAATTTTCTTTCACATGTTCTGCACATAAGAAATAGTCAAATGTTGAAAAGAGCAAGCTGTGGAGTATATCTCTTTGCTGAA
>BGPR01019971.1:0-28467 GCA_013235015.1 Araneus ventricosus
CTAATCTCGGTCGACGTGGCTCTCGTGGAATGCGGTGGGGGTGGGGGGACGACACTGCTCTCGTTCTACGAATCCATATCCATCGCATACACTTTGGGAAATAAGGGAGGAGTTACAGATGGCCTTTATTGGTCCATGGTTCCATAGGAATGATTGTCAAAAGTGCTGTTACCATTTTTAGAACAGTATCAAAGTGATAAACCTTTACTTCCATTTTTTGCCAGTGATGCTTTGAAAACTTGTTAATGATTGCATTCAACATTTCAAAATTTTGAAACCAAAGAATGAAAGAATTGAGAAACCTGAGGCTTTATGCAAATTCAACTTCACTGACCCAAACTTGTATAATGATAAAAGTTAAGTGTATTTAGGATTTGCTGCAGAGCAACTAATAAAAGAAAAGATAAAAAATAAGGAATTAGCAGACAAGGATGTTTTCACACTCAGACAGGATAGTCGGAAAAACATCATAACAATGATAAAACATTTCATGCAGAAATGTCCTGTGAATTACGCGCTAGTAAGGCCTGCGATTTGCATTGATCCATGAGTAATGGCTGGATATCCCGAAAAAGCACAGGAAAAAATGAAAAAGGTATTGATTGCACTGTCGCAAAATAAACGTATTTTGGGAAAAGATTGCGACGCAATTTTGTTACTCTATGCAGATTTTCTGTTAAATATTGTAAAGCCAAATTCATTTGAATTTACTTCTTTCAATCCAAAGAGTGATTCCCTTGATAATTTTTTACAAACTTATTTTAGTAATAATCATTATGAAAAAGTTTGGAAGATTATCAAAATGGTATTAATACTGTCACATGGACAATGAGGTTTTTCGGTGAACAAGGCCCTGGAAATAGAAAATTTAAAAGATGCTTCATATATTTTCCAGCGTGTAAATCATGCATTTATTAAGCTGTCTGGGCTATTTATGACTTAAAAATTACTAAAGAAATGAGGACGGCTGCCACCTCAGTGCAAAATACATGCAGTATTTAGAAAGTGAAAGACCCAAAGAAGAGACTGAAACAAAACAACTGAAATGAAAAGCTCTAGAGTAAGAAATAAATTTTTTAAAACAAAAGAAAATTTTCCTCCAAACGGACATGCACCAAACAAATGAGAAAGCAAATGATTTAGCTAATGAGGCTGAAAAGTCAAAGGACATAAATTTATTTATTCAACCGCATGAACTAAGAAAAACAATTTCTGAAAAAGAAATTAAAATAAATACCTTGGATGTAAAATTGAATGAAAAAGTTTGGAATTAAAAGATATTTAATTTGATTACCAGTTTCATGGGGGGTTTTTTCATCAATTTATTAACTCATATTTTTAGGAGTTTTGTTGTGTTAAATTTGTAATGTATCTTCTATGTTATATATCATAATTTATCATCTAATAGGTTGAATTTGCAAAAATGAGATTTTATTTAAAAATGCGTGCGGCAATTCATTAAGTTTATTCAATTTAGAGGTCCTTATTTTTTGGTTTTTTTAGTCCTTAAAAGTCCTTGATAGTCCTTGATTTTCTTTTAAGGAAATGTGTACGAACCCTGCAAGTGAACAAGGCAAATTTGTCTCATGTGGCCTCCTAGAACAAAACTGGCAAACTTTGCATAAGCCAACCAACTTATTTTGTTTGGTAGACTATGCTTTACCTATCATTATCTATTTATATGGCCAGTGTGAATCGTCGCTGAGCTATGGATAAAAAAAGCAAAAGAATTCACGTAAAGAATGCGGGCTTCACCCGGTCCGAATAAATACACAACCTGTGAGACACACTTGCTTCACGTGGCAATAAATGTGTTAAAATTGTAGAAACTTTGTGGACACCCTATACATGTGGTAAAGATAGTTTACTATCTCCTGGTAATAATCTATTAATGCAAGTTTCCACATTTTTTAAAAAAATTGTTGTATTAATTTCATATGCAAAAAATGAATAAAGATGAAATAAAATTTTTAAGCATTTAATGTGAAAACAATTGTCCATGCTTTGAAAATTAATCAAATGTGAATGAACCAATTAATTTTACTTACTTGAAGTTTTCTCTTTTAAAGTAGCTTTCTTTATGTGCTAAAATGTGTTCATGGTCATTGTTTTACTGTATTTTTCTGAATCGTGAGAATTTTAATTTTTGGGGTTTTCTTTGATAGAATTATCTCAAGCTCTAGTTATTACTGGATGTAGTAAATATGGAGATATGGATCAACTTTTCACAAATATTAAGACTATTGTTGATAAAACTCATGGGTACGAAACATTTCAGTTTGTTCAATGTAATTCCAAATAAGTCTCTAGCAATATGCGTAGCATATGCAGTGGTGGCTCGTCAACTCAGAAACAAGCATTGCTGCAATTAAATAAATAAAAATTTTAAAAACCCTCAAGATAATGTATTTAAAATAGGATTTTTAAAAATCAGTTTTATTTCTAAATAGCTTGAAACTTTAGATTTTTATTATCTGAATTGCATTTTAGAAAAAGCTCAATGCATCTTTTTTCCACAAGCATTTACTAATAAAAAAAACACTAATTAAAGCAGATGAGTTTCCGTCAGGCAACGTGAAAGCAAAACCATAGCCAAATAACGGCGAATGAGGAACAAGCAAAGGAAAATAAATCGAGAGCGAATGCCATCTTTGTGTGGGAGGGAGGAAAAAATGGCATCACACAGTTGGCCTTGTGCCACAGAACTGCATCGAATGCAGCTCAAGCCACCGCACAGTGTGTTATTTTCGTAATCTAGAGGGACAAAATTATTTAGCCCAAACTCAGTGGGTTAAATAAATGGTTAAGGGTCTTTTATGAAATATAAAAGCACAGTAAAAGTTTAAGACATATATTTTAGTGTAACTATAAATGTTTTTTTTTTTTTAATTTTTGGTCATTCACTCCGTATATCTGAATAGGCATTATTGATATTCTAAATAAACTTTCGTCAGAGCAATTTTCTCCTGAAAGCCTCTGCTTGTATCTATTTTGTTCTGTCCCGTCACAACCCCACTTCACAATTATGTCCCGAGTTCTCAGGTCTCTTATAGATTTTAAGACCTCTTCTTGCACTTTGCACAATCGCGTAATAGTGTGATACATTGGAGATTGCAATTTTATTTCTGCGAAGGTTTCTGTTGTATTGACGTCACTTGGATAGCACAACTGTTTTGCCACTTTAATTTTATCATAAACAAGATACATGCTCTTACGTATTTTGTTTGTTTGCTGCCGTATTACATTATATTGATATGTAGACAAATTTGCTTCTACCATCAAAGCTAGTATTTGGTCTTTCGAAAGATCACTTTGTTTTAGGCTTTAAAAACGCTTTATTGCATTTTTTTTTACTGCAGTACCTCTTCTTGTAGAAAAATGGCAAAATTTATTTGCAATTGCTGCTGAATCCCTTTTGTCTTCTCTGCGAAGCAGTACTTCAGCCGCCATCGATATCTCTTCCTGGCTTGATGTTTCCAGGATGTGGTGAATTCGCCAACTTTCAAAATCTTTGTGGTCTGTCGGTTCTTCTACCCGGTCCAGGATTTGAAATATTTTCTGTATTTCCTATAACAATATCAGAAGATGATATACATTCATCTAACCATGAAGAGTTGGTTTTTACGAAGTTCTTACTGTGGCTGTGCAACTTGAACCATTTTTGTTCTAAATTTTGGCTAACTCTTCCGATTATAACTTTTAAAGTTATTAAACTGACTTCTGAAAGTAACAGGGCACGAAGTTCTTGTAATATATAACTGAACAAAGCACCTACTCTTGATTCTTTGGCGTTAGCAAACCAAATGTTGAAAAAATTTTGGTGCAACATTTAAGTAGTCATTTGTAATGAAGGGAAACTTATGTAAGTTTTCAAATGTTCACGAGAAAAATTCAATTATTTCGTATATATTACAGGCAATTCTTTCAGGAAAAAACAATTATGCATTGGCATAATGCGATATAATTTATTATAACTCAAGTTAAAATTGACTTTGATGTTTTTCTCGCACGGGAAAAACTACGATGAATTCTTATGGTGCTCATGATTAAATTAAAATTCATATTGAAGTGAAATGTTATGTAAACTAACCTTGATACTTCTACAAAAATAATAACACAGCCGCTACAAGCACACAGAAAAACAGCACATTCATCGAGCAAACTAAGACGAATGCTTAGAACTCCTTTGACAGGCAGAGCACAGGTAGTCAGCCAGTCATACCCTGTTTTCTACTGTTCGGCAGGATTTCTTGGAATTTAAACATTAGTTCCAGAAAATACGGTTTATTTCCTTTGCAAATAAACAAAAATTTCGCCTGTGTAGAAAGGTAAGCAAATTGACTTTTGTCCCTTTAGATTACGAAAATAACACATTGTGCACTGCCCTAGGGGTGGGGAAATCTACTTTTTTCCGTTATTTTTTTATTCTGGTTATAACCGGTTGTTTTTTAAAATCCAACAACTGGGCAAATAAACCGGATTGGAAAATAGGCTCGATTTTAGGTTTGATTAGACTAAAATTTTCAAGTTATGAAGCTTTGAATTCCATCATCTCTGATTGGTGGCATCTGTTGATTGGTGGAATACTGAAAGAGTCTTTATGAACAGATAAATATTGGCCAATGGATTGCTTTGCTGTAAAAACAATATTAATAAAAAAATTTTGTTTACAAATGGTTTTTGTTTTTTGTATTAAAAAAAACGAAAACTGGTTATTTCAAAAATGGGTTATTTTGAGCGGTTATAACCACCATGTTAAACCGGAGGTGAAAAAAAACCTGAATAACTGAAAACCGATTATATTTGCAATAACCGGCATCCCTAGCACTGTCTAACTCAGTGGTCGGCAAACTGAAAAGTTAAAAGAGCTAAAGATCAGCAGGACAATGATTAAGGTTTCTGTTGAGAGCCAAATTCTTTTCAAGAACCATGCTTTTAAGAGTAGGTTTAAAATAGCTATTAACATTAAATAAACCCAGCTGTAATGATAATAATCTTATTTATTGAGAAAAAATATTTTTGCATTAAAATACGACGAAACATGCATTTAATGTGAACAATAACTTTGCATTTCCTTGAAAAATTTGGATAAATCAAGTTTGCATATCGTTGTTTCAATTTCAAGTAGGATTCCAGATTTTCATAAATAAGACGATTCCTCAATGTACTTTTGATAACGTTCATGCTTTAAAAAAGTTGGTCACATGAATGTGTAGAGACAGAGTGAAAGAACAGCAAATACTAGTTTTTAACTAATCATATGAGTCAGGAATACAGCAGTCAGGAACACTATTCCTGACTGCTCCTGGTGTTGAAAATTACCCCTTCTTCCTTCTCCAGGACTTTCAAAGCAGACCATTTTTTCTATGAATTAAGATCGTATTTATTTTTTTCCATATCAATATTAAGGTTTTGAAATTTGGAGTTTCATAATTCTTTGTTTCTTAACTCCAATAATTGCATTTCAAGAGCGCCCATGTCAGTATGAAAGGAAGAAAATTTTAATCATGTTAGGTCAGCACTGAGAGGTTGTTTTAACAAATGCTAATGTTTTTTGCTATCTCTGAATTCCTGAAACCTCCGTTCAAAAGCTTCCCTCATATTTAAAATTGTTGTTTTGAAATAGTAAATGTCATTTACCGATTCAGTATTTTCTTAGCGATGTTTCAGCAGCCTTTGAAAATGAATTAATATTTCTCTTTCAAAATCTTGAGCAAAAAAGAGGTAATTGGGTCATTCCATTGTGACTAACGTAACTTTGGAAAGATTTTAACAAGCTATAATATGACAAAATGCTCTTAAATAATCTCTGATGAAACCTTTTAGCCTTATATTTTATGTAATACTAGTCAATATAATATATCCATACAGAAATTATTTTAAAAGATAATTATTTAACCAAATTAAATTAAGTTTTTAACTGTGTGACTAACGTAACAATTTAGTTACCACATAAAAGATAGCCTGGCTTTAGCACTAGATTTTTCTGAATTTTGTTAATAAAAAAATCTGTAATTAATTATGGTATTACATAGGAATATTAAGTTTGTAGTAAGAACAATTTTGGAATGATTAATAATCAACAATAATTATTTATTGATGTTTTTATAATTTCAATGGTGTGACTAACGTAACAGTTGGATCATCATTAATAAAGTGTTTAAAAATGAAGAGTTGATACAAAGCAATTTTAATACAAATGGAGTCCTTTCTTAAATTTTTTGTAGAGGGCACTAATGTCTCTTCTAGTTTCATATTTGATATAAAGTGGCAGGTTTCCACTTAGTTCAATAGGTCCTGACAAAATGAATTTTTTTCTGGACTATCTGCACATCATCAACACATGGTGACTTGAAGTGCCTGCTTTTTTATACAGTGGCAAGACTGTATGCCTTTGAGCTCATTAATTGATTCAAAACCTTTTTCAATTGCAGCCAGTTCAAGCAGAATTTTTTTCTCTTCTACAAAAAGGCATTTTATATTTATGTCTGCGGCATCCACTTTGAAAACTCACTAGCACTTTTGATGATGGTTTGTCCCTGCAGCACCTTCTTCCAAACATGATGCTTCAAAACTGCACCAATGCCATCATGAGGCCCTTTTCCATGGTACAAAGCAGAAAACAGCAATGATATGCTATATTGATTCTTAAAATGTGCTGATGCACCATCTGACTAGTGCAGTCAGCGTTATATTTGTTGCAAACAATTAACTTGATTATTCATTGGCAGTTTTAATATTATTCCTTTCCCATTTGCTCGTTTTTAAAAGGAAAGCAAAATTCTCGCAATATGTGCAGCATCATACTTTGATCTACATCCCACAGTTTCAATTTCTGAGGGACAAAGTTCACAAAGTTTTGAGAGCCCAATTTCAGTATTAGGACGATCAATTTTAAATAACTGAAATGCATCTTTTAAGTTGTACATTAACACATGTTTCTGCAAACGTGCTTTTTTTATTGATCTCTATATTTCGAATAGACTTTACATCTTTTTTTTCCAGGAAGTTGTCTTGATACATCATCTCGATAGTAAAAATCTTTCACACTCAGGCCATTCTTCTTCTGAGGTTTAGTAGATGGAATTAAGAGTCCTATTTGTGAAGCTAATTTCTCCATAACTGCTTGCTTTATCCTTGGACTAGAAGGGAAAGACTTCTTAACTTTCCTTACTGCTTTTCCTAATGCTTGTGGTGATGAATATGCTCTAAAAGTCGGCTGTTGGCTCATAGCAGACTGACTTTTTTTTCACTCTCATCTTTCACATTTTCAGTTTTTCTGCTTCAGTTTCTTATTCCCTTCTCTTTTTAGTCTTAAAGCTCTCATTCCATTTTTGCCTTTCGTTTTATCTTCAAGCTTTTTAACTTCACTTTGTCCAGTATGGCTCTTTTTCTTTCTGCTGTGCTTGGTCTCACCATTCTGATTTCTGACCCAAAAAAAAACAGACTTTAATTTTTTAAAATATGTTAGCAATACTTTTTGAAATTTTAAAAGGAGGAAGTTATTTTAAAGAGTCAAAAATGATGTGACTAACGTAACAATAATATTTGTTACGTTAGTCACATTTGATAAGTTACGTTAGTCACAGCTCTAAATCATTAATAAATAGAACTGCATTAAAATTTTTAAATGATTCATATAAGTTAGCTAACAAGTTAAGAAAATTCACAAAATAAAAATTCTAGAAGTACTCTCTTTAATTTAAGAGAGAAAATTAAGAATTTTGTGACTAACGTAACAAAGAGTGACTAAGTAAAAATTTGTTGAGAAAAATATAATTACCTCTTAAGATATTCAGAAATTGTCTTCTTGACAAGCAGTTAGCTGTACAATCTTCCAAAAAATGTATTCATTGAACAGGAAAAATGAAAATAAGTTTATAAAATAAGTTATGTGTTAAGCAGAAAAAATAGGATTAAAAACACTCAAATACAAGCATGTGTTCTTTCTAAAATAAAATTTAAATCGGCCACTATTGGAAAATTCTGTTGGCAGATCTAGAAACTAGAAATTTCACTGAAAAAAATGATGTATCACAATTATAGTTGCATTGAAATTTTATTTAGGTGTAAAAGGTAACTATTTTCATGGAATGACCCAATTTGTTTTCAAATGAAAAAAAATTTTGGATCCGGATATCGTCCGTTAGTTGAGGATAGTCAACACCGTTCTGAAGGAGAAATGCTTTAATTTCTAAAAATGAGGAAGCAAAACACTTTTAAATGTTTCACCTTGAAAGCCAATGTACCTTATTATGCAGCTAAAGATCCAGTAGCATAGCTACAACTTTTGTCGTCCGGGGCGAACTTGCAATATGCCGTCCTTATTTGCAAACATGGGGCACATTAATCTCAAAATTTAAAAAAATTCCTGAAGGGGAAAAAACGTTAATTTTATTAGTAACGTAATTCGTTGTTTGACTCCATTGATGTCTGCAGATTGCGAAACCGCATGCCCACCACTAGTCTTTCTTTACCTATCGGTAATTTAGCGACAAAAGACGACTAATGCAAGTTAAAAATTATTTTTTATACATAGTGATTGATCTAATGTTACTGTTCTTAGTTATAAAATTGTTGTCCTTCCTGTCTGATTTTACCGCCCCGGCGCCTCCCTTTAGCTACGCCACTACTACAGGATCTGTGTACTCATTCTCCATTTCATCTAAAAATTCTTTAAATTCGCGATGAAAAAGAGCTTTAGCTACAATTGTGTTGACAATCTTGGTCACTAATTGCATACCATAGCAAATTTTTTCTGGTAATTTCTGAGCACACAGCGGTTTTTGATGCAATGGTAAACAAGAATATCTCATGATTTTTTTTTCTTCAAAAAGAAACAAAACTCACTCCAGTCATACTTTTTGTTGAAACTGAAACAATTTTATCGAGTGGAAAATGATATTTCTCTATGTATTCAATGACAGCATATGCAATATACTCGCCACATGTTTGATCTTTTAGTGGCACTAATCCTAAAAGTTCTTTTTTAGGAGCCGTAGACGAAATAAATCGAACAAAAAGTGAAACTTGCGCTTTTTCATTTAAGTCCCAAGATTGGCTAACATCAATTGATGAAGCTGAAACCAATTTCGGATTTTCAGTTTGCTGATTGGTTATATTCATGTTCTATCTTTTACTGTTTTAGCATACAGTGGTAACTCCGCACATAGTCGAAATTGATTTGTGATAGAACCGCACTCAAGTGGCTAAAGAGCCGCCGTTTGCCGACCACTGGTCTAACTCAATGGGAGAAATATTGGATTTGTCTCCCGAAGCGTCACTTAGCTGTTGCACAGTGAGTGAATTTGGATGCTTTTGAGAACTGTTTCCCGAGCAGCTCCGACTTGTGCATCTCCTGCTTATTGATTATTTTTCTTTCTTCGTTTTCGCTTTTCTTTTCCTTCAGTTTCATTGTTGGTCAAACTTTTCAATGAGAAAAAATAACCAAGTAGGATTTTTAAAAAACTGGAGAACTTTTAAAATTTGTGGAGGTGCTCTAGCTCTGCAGCCTTAATGGACGAGCTGCCACTGAGCATATCATTTTCTAGCATGCGATTCATTTCTAACTGTAGTTTTCTGTTAAATTAATTATTATCATATCATCACTTAAAAAAGCAACACCACCTATCTCAGTTTTTTTGAAATTTGAAAGAGGATGAAAAAACTGAATTTTCCATAACCAGTAACGAATATTTGATTTTTTTTTCACATGTGGTAGGAACATGTGGTCGCACGTTTATATCAGATGTTAAAAAAATTCAGAAATATTCTTTATTGGTTGCAGAAAATTCAGTTTTTTCATCCTCTTTCAAATTTCAAAAAGTTGAGACAAGTGGTGTTTCTTTTTCAAGCAGTGATGTGGTACATTACCCATTATCTCTCTGCTCATATCTGCCCATATAAAACATGAAATTGCTTGAACATTTAGATGGTTATTTTTTTAATTATATTCTATTAATATATAATCTGAAATGTTATAAGCATTGGGATTGTTTATTAAAATCTAATTCTTTCTTTTTCCAGAAATAGAAACTTCATGTTAAATTCAATTGGTATCCTCTCATTAAATTATAAATTTATTGTGTGTAAACTTGTAAATAATTTCTAATTAGAATTTTGTATTTTTAAACATTAGTATTTTATTTATAAAATATATATATTTAAGAACTCGAACCATGTTTAAAAATGTATCCATGAAAATAAAAGTAAAAATTCAGAATCATTATCCAATCTACTGAATAGATTTTCTTCATGAATTCTATGAAGTGGAAGAAAGGTTTTAGTGTAACTTTTTGAAAATTAATTAAATGGTTAATATTTTATGAATAAAAAATATTTTTATATACGCAAAAAAATTTTAGTGTTCCCATTCCTATTGAATAAAAATATTATAGGTATTATAAATTATTTTAATGATTTCCCTTGGAACTTGCCACATAGAGTTGCCACCTTCAGTGTGTAACTCAATTTTGTATAATCATGGTTACAGTTACATTAATCCCATATCAAATGTGGTGTAATCATCATACGAGAGAAGGTTAAAATATACTTTTAACACGAGCACTCAGCAGAATGCCATGTACATGTAAATGAAAACATTTTTTTAAAAAGAAATATAATATTTTTATGTGAATACTATAAGAAATCCTCTTATGTGCTGCAACTTGAATTTTAATTAAAATAATGATATCAGTTGCATCATACAATATTCAAATTTCACAGCTTTAACTGTACCAAATAAACTTTAAAAATTTACTGAAAGCTATTTTTTTCTTCATAAGTATTTTTTTCATCATTATTAGAGAATTATGGCAAAGCCAGGTATAACAACTAGAATGAAATGTTTTTTGTTAAAGTGTATAAAATGTGTTACAGAATACTATTTTATAAAATATTGGTTAAAGTCGAATCATAAAATATACTTCATTTGAATTGTTTTTAGTGTATAAAATATACTTAATATACAGTGAAACCTCTGCAGCATCCACCTTTTGTTACAAGGAGAATTGGACGTTCCCAAAATTCTGTGGCAAACAAAAGTGGCTGCTGAGAGGAATGACCTCTTATCAAGGGTGGCCCCTGAGAGAAGTTTTGCTGTAATATTAAAAATGTTGTTAGAACTTAAGACATGATAGATAGGGTTGCCATATGTCCCGTATATACGGGACTGTCACCGTATTTCACTGCTCAGTCCCGTATTACAGTGGTACCTCTGAAAAGCGGACCAAAAGTTTTGTCCTTTATTAGGAGGTGTCCACTATTGGGGAAGACAAACTTTTTATAAAACAAGTTTTTGCACTTCTGTTTGACATTTGATTGAAAATTACGGCTGCAATTTTAATTAAAAGGGGAAAATGAATTAGGTATGAAAAAAATAACTATTTACTACTTTACCTTTTAATTGTGTGCTAATCCTTTTATCTTGCATTAAATAATCCCAAAATACAATGCATAGTATTTTAATTACTACTTGAAAAAATCTGTTAACAAAGTTTGATTTCTCTTTTTTTACTCATCAAACCTGCTTTTCAAGGTGAATCTTCATAGGATTTAGCTTTGCTAATCCCTCGGAATCTTCATTGTTCAGAAAGAACTGTTTTAATTGTTTGCTGTATTTCAGTGCTTCTGAATAATCTTTGATTTTGCAGTCTTCCATTGGCGATTCCTCATTGTCATCCTCAGAAAGGGCCAGTGCTTCAGTGGTGTCCCGATGAATGAAATTGGAAACATGCAGGGTTTCTTCCTAAATGGATAAATCATTGTTGATCTTGACGTACTCTTCAACGCTGACATTTGAATCCAAATTGGCTACTAGATCCGCAAGTTCTTTTTCACTTTTTTCAGTAGTACAGTAAAAGCTTAACTAACCGGCATGCTCGGGAAACGCCAATTTCCGGATACCTGAAAAATCCAGATAGTTGAGTGTGATGGGAAAAATGTGTCGGGGGGATAGATTTTTCAGCCAAATAATTTGTTTTTGTCATTTTGAAATGTGCATTAAATATAATTTTTAAGAATACTTCTGTATCTTTCATAACATTGTATTTACAAAACATATTATGAAGATTATAATGTAACATTATGATGATTTTAAAAAAAATAGCCTTTAACCGAATTTTTACCGTAAATATAGATTGTAAAAATATAAACATATAAAAATAGCCGGCGAGACTGAAAAATATTCTACTCAGCAAGCACAATAAAACTCTTTGAAGTGATCATAACAAATCCCAGATTTAATATCAAAACTAATTATCTTTTAGAAGATCGCAAGGGTTATTGCGCAATACGCGCGCCTCCAATTCTCCTGCACTTGATATTATGTAATCGGAATCAACATCTGCCGGTATTTGGAGAGTAAATAAATAAAGGAAAAGAGTCTTACCAATCTGGACTCACCCCTCCATGAGTTCGTTTCTTTTATCGGTTCTGTCCCTTTACCTTATTATTTTTTTTATTGTCGATTTCATTTTTAGGTCTTGTTTTCCGGCGGAAGGTGAGGACCTATTATTATTTATTTTTGGTTCTCACTTTTGCTTTTGAACCCCCCTCCATAAAACAAGTCTGTGTACGTCACAGTACTGTATATTGCTTTTTTTTTTTTCTTCCACGCCCCTACGTGCGGAGCGAACGTTGCATTCCAGAAATAAATTGTCCGCGTGTGCTAAATTTTGGCGCGCAGATGTAAAATTTTTTGACAAACTCATTTTCTAATTTTTCCGGTTAGTTGAGCTTTCCGGATACTTGAATGCCGGATAATCGAGAATTTACTGTACTGTCAGTTGCCACTTCGCTTGCACTCAAAATTCCTGCCTTCTTAAAGCATTTTAGAACACACCCAGGGCTGACGTAGTCTAGGAAATTGCATCCAAAACAGATACCGATTTTGCCTACTCTTTGCTGGATTTGCAGGAGGAAATCTGTAAAAGCACATGTCTCAGAAGCAACTTTCTGTATCCTATTTTAAAGCTGTGGGTTATTGCCTAATCAAGTGGCTGTAGCATCGAAGTGATGTTAGGAGGCAAGAAAACTAAATTAATATTTTTGAGGCTTTAAATCATCAGGATGGGAAATAGTATTGTCCATGAACAGAATGATTTTTCTCTTTTGTTTTTTCATTTTGTT
The DNA here is from genome assembly GCA_013235015.1 of Araneus ventricosus. Classification (NCBI taxonomy): domain Eukaryota; kingdom Metazoa; phylum Arthropoda; class Arachnida; order Araneae; family Araneidae; genus Araneus; species Araneus ventricosus. Next base: position 13,129 of record BGPR01019971.1, read on the forward strand.
GTCTAACTCCACCAACCAATCGCTCATTATCTCAGTTGTCATCAACGCTTTCTTATTTGACTTCCACGAAACACTTAAGTTTTCGTACATCAATGTTCTTGAAACATCTAGGCTTCTTGGCTTTTTCAATAACAACTGGAGTTTCGAAGACTCCCAGCTTGTTGCAACACAGTAAAAGAGTGAGTCGCTCTTTTGAAATTTTCCTGCCACTACATTTTTCACCCTTAAAACATAAGGTCTTGTCCTGAAGGATGCGGTGAAAGAGGCCAGTCTCATCAGCATTGAAAATGTCTCTGTCATCATATCCTTTAAGCAAAGATTTAAGCTTTCCAATCCAATCTGTTACTTCATTTGGATTTACAGATTTTTCTTCGCTACTAATCTGTTTAAAAGATATGTTGTGACGTGTTCGGAATTTTTCCAACTATCCATTTGAGGCCTTAAAAGTTTCTAATCGCAAACTTGCATCGACTTCTCTGGCGTTTTCTTGAAACAAAGCACCACTTACAGGAATGTTCTTCGCACAAGCAGAATGGAACCATTTCATCAATTTCTCTTTTTCTGTCTTACGAAACTTCAAATTTTCGTTCGAATTCAGGACCCACATATTTCGAATTCCTTTTTTATCCTTCAAAAGTTCACTAATCTGCATTTTACCTATGTGGAAATGTTCGGCAAGGCTACGATCGCTCAGCTTTTCCTTTCAGCAACTTCCAAAACATCCATTTTTTCTTTCAAATTCAATCTCTTCCTTTTCAACGCCATTTTAACACGATCTGAATCAGTTTGCAATGTTGCACTAAACTGAATAGACAAGTAAAGTTTTAGCCTCGCCAGTGACCAACGACCAAGCCCCCCAAAACAGGTTTCACGCCTCTAAATTCCAAGAAACGCGGGCAGAAGAATGCCATTGTGCACATTTTAGGGTTGAAATACCATTGTGTCAAGCACGGAAGGGAGGAGTTGGGAAAAGTTCATTGTAAAGACGCATAAACATATATTTTTAGCTTGCTTGTTAGAATAATTTTGAAATGTTTGCCAAAATAATTGAAAGTTTTTCAAAAAATACCTGTCCACTATTCAGAGTGTTCACTATCCAGAGGGAATAACATGGATTTCTTATATAAAAGGACGGGGACTCGTAAAAATGTCCGTTTATTAGAGGTGTCCGTTAAGGGAGGTACCACTGTACGATTCGTCCAGTTTTCGGGCAAAAAAATATTAAGAATGGACCGTTGCTAAAGATTATTTAGAGAAAAATAATATCAAACAAAGCTGCAAAGCAACTGTGAAATTCAGTATGAAAGAACAATGGCTGAAGTTTTTTGCAGATACAAAGTATATTGATCAGATGTCTAATAAAGCTATGTGAATACAGTAGAACCCCGCTAATCTGAAATTCCGGTTAATCCGAACTGATTTTATTTTCGAAAATTATATGTAATTGAAAAGATTTAAATATAAATACTAAAAACCAAAAAAGTACCTTTTCAGTATGCATAATTTTGTATACATTGAAGAAACTAGTACAATAATTCAAGGATCACAGTTACATTTAATGAAAGCACATTACATTGACACATCACATACACATTTGCATTAACGATCTTTTGGGGTGAAGAAATTTGTCTGCCGAAGTGATGTTATTCTCGACGTGGAAGCAATCTTATGCCAACGTCTCATAAACATGATGTCTGCTGATGTCGCATTTTCACTCTGCTTTATATATTGCAGTGCTATTTCTAGCGCTTTTGCAGCTTCAGAATGGGAAACGAGAACATTCTCTGGCTCATCAGTTTCTTCTAGATCAGAGTCATCTTGTGGCTTGTTCTGAACTAAAAAGATTTCTTCATCTGTATACAACCGATTGGCTTCAGTATCGCAAGACAACCACTCAGTTACAATGTGTTCAGTTGCGTCTTCACAGCCTGGGATACATTTAACCCTTTGCAGCGCAAGGCATTAAATAGTTTTAAATATGATGAAAAAACATCATGAATGGGTCTAGTTTATTGTCTAGACATAGAATCTTCAAATTTTTTTTAAAAAAATCTGTCGTGATTTTACCTTTTACTCTTAACCAAATAATTTACAAGAAAGAGTAGATTACCTGTAAATCCAAGTAAATAACTGATTCTTAAACTCAAGTTAAACCAAATCATTCATCAAGATAATTATTCTAATGGCATTCAGCAAGGTTAAAAACACTGTAAGGAAATTCACTTTTGCTAGGAGGTTATCACATTAAGTTGGTAAAATATTGCGTTGTATGAGAATAAAAATGCAATAACCCTAGAAACTTAATTTTACCAAAATGGCTCAGACTCATTAGGATGTGAAATAACAACATAAATCAGTAATTTGTAAATAACAGTATAAATTTATTTAAACTATATCAGTGATTAAAAAAAATTATTCCTCGTTTAAGTGAGGCAAATATGATATTGCACATATATAGAAACAGTTATACTTCAAAATTATTGCACTCTTTGCGAACGACTGAAGTTTGTAGATTTTTATACCTTAAGAAATTGTTACACAAACATGTTATTGCACGCTTCAAGAAATAGTTAAAACCTCAAAATTATTGAACACTTTACACCAAGTTCAACTGGTAAGTAATCACACACATTATGAAATAGTTAAAACACAATAAACAAGAAAACGGTGGGTGCCCTACCGGTAAGAAAAATTGTAATTCCTTTGCACTAGTAACAAAAATATAACACATTTACTTAACATGAGGCGTGAGACACAGAAACTCAAAGTTATCGTTTTTACCCGTTCCAATGGTCATTTGAATTCATTTCTAGCCTAAGATCAAAGTTTGCTTTACATATGTGTAGAGTAAACTCGCTTTGTTAGATTTTAAATTAAGAATACATTAATCTTCCTTTATATATATATATATATATATATATATATGACAAAAGAAAAAAAAAATACTTCCCTTTACTATAGAGAATTAAGTAAATTAACAGTGGAAAATTCTATTTCTACCCCCTTAATTATTCATTTTCTTTTAAATTAATTCACGCGACTCAGGCCCCACATTAAATTGTACCTAGAACAAATGAAACACCGACACATAAATACATTTTCTTGCAAAATATTACCATCACAGTAACATTCGTTTGGAATTTCTAGATTATCTAAGAAATGAATGATTTGAATTACAATGCTATCAATTCCTCACCAGACAAAACTAAAATGCACCCCCCTATCCCGAAGCCTAAAACGTTAACGTCCTTTCCTACCCTTGTAATGTCCATCGCTCTACTTAAATTTAGAGAAATTTCAAATAGAAAATAATGTAAGGTTGTACTCATCCATGGTCTGCGCATCGGATGTTAACGTCAGTCTACATGATCCGGCCGCATATTTACAAACCCTACCCTGATAGAACTGAGGAAGGAAATAGGACAATATGATTGGCTCCCTTCGCCGAGAGCTGATGACGTCGTTCTTTGCTCTCGTACGGAAATTATAACAAGACAAACCATTGAATGGGGGTGATCTTTGAATTAGTTTAGGTTTCCGTTGCTTGGACTTCGCGAATTTTGATCTACGATAAGCACGTATGTAGAAATTTTATTTAGTCTAGCGATTATCCTTTTTTCCATTTTTACTCACGAATAACGTGGATTAGGTTGAGCAAATTCGCTTGAATATTACTGTTTATAGTTTATTCGACAAATACTATTTCGTATAAATACCAAATGGAACGGCAGAAAATCATGTCCAACAGCAGAAAGATTTTGTTGACTGGTATGTTTTGTTTCGAATGTAATCTTAGTTTTTCCTCTTTAAATAGAATCTGCTTTAGCTCTATTAATATATATGTGGTATTCCCATAACTAACTCTTACTAAACTACTTTTCAATTTTATAATTATAGAAAAAAAATTCGTGTGTCATTATAGTTCTTTCAACGTAGAAAATGAGTTAAATAAATAAAATTTAATAAAACTACTCCTTTTAGTAAAATACTAAGTTTGTTTTTACAAAATATTTTTGTTAATGTTTTTTTAGATTGTATTATGTGTTTAATCTATTTAGAACTATGCAATTTGTGCCCAGCTCAATATAGTTCCAATTTTATTTAACACTATTTGATTTAAAGGTTAAAATTTTGCATTTTCGAGTAAAAAAATAGCAATAATTTTTTAAAAAAATTTATTACTACATCTGAAGATACTACACCAAGATACATTTTTCTTGAGATTTTACTGAATTTATATGAAAGAAATGCGCATTCGTTTGTATTGCACAATATGATTTGAAAAATTAAAATGGATTTTAGTAATTTAATGCAATACTTAAATGGGTAACAGAGTGGACAAAATCTCCCATTACCTAGTTAATTAATTTTTGAAATGCATATAAATTCAATCGTTTTGCTATTATTTGGCATTAATTATAGTTAGATTAGTTGATTTTAAAACATCAAATGAACTATTTTCACTGGAATGACATAAAAAAAAACCCAGCAACATTTGTCTAACCTGTTAATCCTTCAAACAAAGTTATTAGCATTAGACTTTTCGTTAGTATAATTTCTTACAGTGTCGGATGTTTTATTTTTTATGATATTTCAAAAAATAATTTCATTTTTAAAAATATTACAGCCCACGGAAAAATGCTTTCTGTGCTCAACTGTGGGAAAACGCAGAAAAGTAGGACGACTCATGTTTTGTTATGATTGCCGTACGCTACGTGCGAGAGCTGAAAACGACGTCATTGCCCCTCCTAGCCAATCATATTGTCCGATTTCCTGTGTCAGTTCTATCAGGGTAGGGTTTGTAAATATGCGATCCGGCCGGTCCTTTTGGGGCGCCAGGCGCGAAGGCTCACAGGTCTGGTACATGCCAAGTCGGTCCTTCAAGTATCGAAGCACACACAGTAGGAGACGGTAGTTGAGATGACGACCAAAGTAGATGTTTAAATGAAGGAGAATGACCACGCGCTAGAGTCCATCTAGTATCGAAGTTCACCCAGAGGTCACTCACAAGAAGCCGCTAACAGTATAGCGTCGGTCCTCAGCCTACGACGCTGCAAAAATTGATAGCACACCGTAATTGTTCTACGTTAGGTCGAACACAAAGTTTTGCCAATCATTTTTGGGAAAAGCTCGTTGCAATCATTTCGTTTCCTTTTTTCTTCAAACTAACGCCCCTCAGCATATCCAACACGTTTGCCTAGACCATTCCCTGCAAAGCCGGAACTCTCGCCTTCTCCAAAAGATCGATGTTTTTAGATTCGCTCCAGTTAACCCACAATTTCCAACGCCGTTCCGGTGCCACGCGGATCCATAACGCAGTCTCCTCCGCCACCGCTCGGGGGTTAGGTCGTCAGGCAAGAGCCAAAGTAAAAAAAAAAAAGGCCGAATTTCTTCCCTGCAACTCCTTAAATACGGCGGGGTGAATCTACGTCATTGCGACGAGAGCGCTTGACAGCTATTGGTCAAGAGACCAGTACTGACCAAGAAGAAATGCAACATCACGATTTTCGCCCCCTTTCACTGAGGTTAGCCATCTTGGAGAGCCCAGACAACCGGATGTGAAAACAACGAATCCGCTTCCCTCTAAGTGCGAAATCGCGACTTCAACTCACCCACGCTATTGCTTTGACGAAAACGAAAAGAAAAACCCAGTTACTGAACGCTTTAAAATTAAAAACCCCATTTTGAACATATAAAAGTACATAAAAGCCAATTTAAAACATAGAAAATAAATTCAATTGGAACACACTTAAATCCTCAACTCAAAATAAAACCCTTTCATTGACACATGAACATAAAGCATAAAAGAATAAAACATGAAAATTAAAAAAAAAAAAAACGAATTAAGCAAATAATGATAGAAAATGATATTTTACAACAAAAAGGCTAATTCATTTGACACTCCATTAAAAAAAAAAAACTAAAAATATAAAGCCAATTCATTTGACATATGAATCAGAGAAGAATAAAAACTAGTCATGTCATTTTCAAAAGTTCTTTAAACCCACCCAATAGAGTTCATATAAAAATTTGAAAGTTCTCTTCACATGCCTCTGAGTGGATTTAGAGCGAGCAAATAAAAAAAATAAAAATTGACATACCAATGACTTGTAGTGAATTCCTTTTTGTATATATAAAATGTGATTTACAAAAACTTCCCTAAAAAATATAGCATCACTACAAATCTTACCTCATTCTGAGGATGGGGTCACCCCCCTAATATGAGAACCCCCTTAGATACTGCCACCTTGATACATTCAAAAAATATTGTTGAATCTTACAGAAAATCATAAATCAAAACTTCAAGAATGTTGAAGGAAAATTTTTGAGTTAATTTGCTAAAATTGTAAACGTCCAGAACTGAAAAAAAATTTCATCTCTGAGTTAAGGAATTTTCCCAAAGTTTATCTCTAATAATTTCTATTCCAAAACGAAATTTCATAAGGCTGCTATATGCATTCTAAAAGGAGTACTATTAGACCTATCCTAAACCTATTCTTTTCCATTTATAGTTCAATTTAACGGTTGAGAAGCGAGTGAAATTAGGTGTGCCATTAGCTGGCACACTGCGACACAAAGGGTTAATAAGCGGAGGAATTTCACTTTTGTTTGCTTCTCCCTGTTCAACTTTGCCAGAATTAGCTAAACTTGGTTATGATTTAACTAAATTTTGTGTAACATTGTCCCATGACTCCGATACCCAGTAAATTACATCTTTTATTGTGACATTCTCTATAAGTTGCATTACAGAGTCAGAACTACCATCGATTCAAGAGATAGCAGTATTGAGTACTTATAACTTACATTGTTTTTAGCACACATCTTTTTCTTTTTATTGGAATTTCGGGTAATCCGAATTTTTTTAATCCAAACAGTCACCGGTCCCAATTAGTTCAGATTAGCAAGGGTCTACTGTACAAATTTGTCATTCCAGCCCACAATGCAAATGTGGAGAGAATATTTTCCCGAATGTCAACTCTATGGTCGAACGACAAAAACAGGTTGTCAGTGGAGACAATTGAAGCAATTTTGATGTGTTATTATAATTTTATCATTATGTGAAAGAAGAAAATGATATAATTAAAAAAGTTAAATTAAACTTTAAAATAGGACTGGGCTGAAAAGGATTAGCCTCTTTTTTATTATTCCACATGTTCATTTTATTAGATTGCTTAAGCTGTATTGATTTTTTTCAGAATAAAATTGAACCATTACTTACCCACTTTTTCATATTTTATTTATTTAGCACTTAAATGTCCCATATCAATGTTTGACAATTATGGCAATGCTAATGATAGATTGTTTCAGGATCCGCATGATGGGATCTGCTGCCCTGAACATGTGTACAGTGGCTGCAGGAGAAGCAGACGCCTACTTTGCGTACACCATCCACTGCTGGGATATGGCTGCGGGTAAAATCATAGTGGAAGAGGCAGGGGGAACATGCATCGATTCAGAGGGTGAGTGACTTCATTTCCTCTAGAGAATGTTTATACGAAGGAACTAGGGATGTAATGAATAGTAATTTGGCCGAATTACTGAATATTCGGCCAGCTAAATATTTTTTAAAATGCATTTCGCTTTTGATTTTAAATAATATAATTCTAAAGGAAAAACAATCTAGAAAGTAAAGGTAGATTCCTTTAATCAATATATATTGTTTTATGTCCACACCGACCAGCCTACCCAAATGGGTGCAAGGCCTACAATGGCCAACGGGGAGACAACAAGTTAAATTTATTTTACACACTATGCCTTGAATAAGGGCAGTAAATTAAAACAGATTGAGTTATAAAACACAGTTCACCCACACAAGTGGGGAGAAAGACTGGTCAACCCACCTAGTGTGGGGAGTACTTGACTACAATGGAAATGCTCTCACTTAATATATAAAACCACAAGTAAAAACAAAAGATACCACATACATAAAATGCTTAAAATCTGTTAGGGCAAAGAAGTAGAATGGATAATAACATAAAAGCAAATGAAATAGCCAAGAATAATATACAGTGAAAAAATAATAAGAAAAATGTGAAAGATAAGAATCTAAAACCAATAAATAAAACACTAAATAACACTTCCATAATAACAGGAGTAGCATAGCACTCTGAGTACAGATTTAAACACCTTAAAAAAATCAGATCAACAATAAAATCAAAGCTTAACACAAGAAAAAAAAAATCAACAAGAACACTCCATGCCATGTCAGCCAAGTCAAAAACACTTTCTTAAAAATTGTGGTATATGCTAAAAACCATCATCATCCTTTCCACATCAACAGAGGGATCCTTAGATGATAGACCCATCAGATCTGGTAGTCAAATTGATTAAAATTTCAGATAAAAGTTTGGAAAATGCCCCTGCAAATGCATTATTACTGGGGTTTCTGAGATAAAATCTATAAAATAATTAAAAATGTTCTAGTTAAAAGTTTTCAATATTATAAAAAGATTTAAACAATCAACAAGACAAGCAACAGCAGAACGTCGCCATTGAAAATGGGATCCCCAGAGATCTGTACCCCAATGTTAAATTTAATTTAAATCAAAGATTTTTTTAATATATAGATAAAAACAAATTGATGTTTCACAATGGTAAAAAAAAGTAACTCCAAAAACCCAAGTCAAAACTATATTAATTAAAACCCAAAGGAACTCCAAAACCTTCAAGACTTTTGAGGAGAAATTAAGGAAAGAATGCAATGGCAACTCAAGATTCATCCTTTATTCTTGCAAAGATTGCTTCACTGATAGTGAAAGCCTCCATTAGTTTTCTTGTGGCTGGTTTGTTTTCTAGTAAACCTTTAAACCATATTTTTTTGTGAACATCTGCAGGCCTTTTGAGATGGTAGTCTTACTGAGTGAGCAGTCAAAAGTGAAATGATCTGCATCAACCACCAGGCCGCAGATGCAATTTGGGGAATCCAATAAATTAAATCTGTGTAGGTAGTGTGGAAAAGGACCATGCCCGTTCAAAAAGTAAATTAAAAATTTATTTCTAATTAAAAGCTTTTGTCCACATAAGTTCTGACTCTTAAGTACTGAATTTGATTCATGATTTTTCCAATAGTCTTCCCACTCCCCCATAATATATTGATTAATTTTTAATTTATGAATAAGGGCTGGGTAGTTCAGTTGTACCTGTTGTTCAGTTGTTGTATGCGCCTTCATCCAGGTCACTGATCAACTGCCTTGCGTTAAAAATATTCCTTTTAATATTGTTAACAAATTCAAATCTAGGCTTTGTGCTTTTAATGGCATCTATTGAACATTGGCTATCTGTAAGTATATTGATTTTAGCATTATTTCTTAGAGCCCATCCAGCCGCAAAATCAATTGCAGCCAGCTTGGCCTGGAAGACTGTGTTGCAACTGCCCAATCGGAATAAACATTCTTCTGTTGATATATTATTTTTTAAAATGCACACGGCGAATCCAGTCTCACTATTGATCCTGGATCCGTCCATGTTCGCCTTTTGTCTCGGTTAGCTCTATTAATTTGTTTTCAGTTGGAATTTCGGAAATATTAACAAATTTATCTAGATTTTCAATATTGAGAATATCTTGAGCTTCTATTGAGTGCATCACCCAGATCTGAAATTTTAAATAAAGCACCTTAGACACAATATTGAACGGGGGAATACCAGTCAGGACATTGAGGATGTTGGTGGAAGTCATTCAATAATGCCTAGTAAGTTTAATTAAAAAGATTCATTGAGTGGAGTGTAGACGTTCTATTTGCGTCTTGCTCAGGGAGCCTCCTCAAACCCCGGCACTGTACATTAATAATTTTTTGATAACTGCTGTGTACCACTAACTTGTTAGGCACACTGCTGTGTGCCTAACAAGATTCTTGTGTACACTCAAATTACTCTTGATTGCTTGGTTAAAATTTTTTGTCAAAATCATTGCTCATGAATGTAAATGGTTTAATTTAGTCTGTCGTCGATGTGGATTCCCAGATATTTAATACTGTTTGTCTTTTTGATGGTCGTATTATTAATATAAAAAATTGGGGCTCTTTTGAGCACAGTTGCCTTTCCCGGGCCATAGGAGGTCAAGGTTCTGTAGGTCAGGGCCTGGCACTTTTCTGGAGAAAGTCCTAGCTCCAAGGTTCTCGGCTTCTCTGATAGAATAATTGAAAATGAGTTGGTGTTATTCTCCAGAAGTCTCCTGGTTCTACCCCAGGTGACCAGTGCCAGGTCATATGCAAATGCTTGTAAATATATATTTTCAAGTGATAAAATGCTGTTTAGATAAAAAATTCCAGATTGTTGGGGCTATTACAAATCCCTGAGGACATCCCTTACAATATTCTTTGTCTATCTTTAAAACATCATTAACATATGGCACAGTTCTGTCTTTCAAATAGAAAAATTTTAAATTCTTGTAAAAAACCAGGAACCCCGTAGGCATCAAATAATATTGAAAGAACAAACCAGTCCATATTATCAAAGGCAGATTCGATGTTGAGAGAAATATGGGCAGTGTGCTCAGTCTTCCTGTGTTGTTTAATTACATGTATTAAATCGTGAATAGCAATTTTGCAACTTCTGCCCTCTCTAAAACCATACTGCCTTTCATGCAGAATGTTGTTTTCTCTCAACCATCTATTGAATCTGATTAAGAACAGTCTCTCCAGGATTTTCCCAATAGTTGGCAGTAAACAGACTGAGCGGGAGGAGCATGCGCCAGGATCTTTCCGCAGCTATAAGTAAAAGAGCATTTCGCCCTCTATTCATAAGGATTAGAGCTGCAAGAATGAGAGAGGGTGGAAGAGACTGAAAATGAAGAGAGCTTTCTAACAAGGAGTAACATGCATAGGTTAAAAGGCAGTTTAAGTTGGGGTGTCGGCCAAATCACTTTTCAGTTCGTAACTCCTAAGCAATCGCAACTATCAAAAAAGTTTAAATACAAAAATTGTTCGTTATGATAAGGCGATAATTTGCCTAATTTGAATTTTCTTTCTATTTTTAATTGTAAAGGAAATATGACAAAATGAAAATTTTAACCCCCACCATTTCCATCCCCTTTGAGCTGGGTAGCCCATCCATGAACTCGGCTGAGATTTTCACTATCCTTACAGCATATCCCAGGCTGGTTAAAATCAAATCAAATTTACTTCAGTTATCATGTTCACAAAATAAAATGGGCAAAAGTGTTATACCTATATATATATATTGGGGTATCCCCAAAAAATCAACTTTCAAGAATTTCAACTTTCACCCTCCAAAAATGTTCTCTCTGTGAATATAAAACACCTTGAATTTTTTTCAGAATTAAAAAATATATATTTAGAGGTCCCCCAAGGTCACTGAATTTACATAGAAATGGCCGAAATAGTGCGAAATGCAGTATTTTTTATTAGCTACATTAAAAACTATTAATATTCAAATGTTATTTTTTTCATTTATCAAAGCTAATTAATTTTGTATTTGCTCCGGGTAGGGAGAAACATAAAATATTACTAAAAATCAAGCAAAATATGATTTAGTCGATATTTCTACCTACTGTGTGGACACAAAGTGAATTTAAGTAAACGATTAATTATTTTACAGTTGGTAAATAAAACCAATTAAGATAGCATCCACAATGATAATTGCATCTATAATAAATGAGGGAAGCTGCTCTTCCTCTATGGCATCTGACCCATCTGTTAAGTCCGCAGTGCTTTCAAAAAGTACTATTCATCGGGAATGGCAACGTCTTCGGCATGAAACTGCTGAACAATTAAAAACACAGTTTGTAGCATCAAAGTCAGTTGTTCATTGGGCTGGCAAATTGTTATCTGATTTATCAGAAAAAAGCACAGAAAAGATTGATCATCATCGTTTAGCGGTACTAGTTTCTTCTTTGCAAGGTGGAAGTACTAAGCTTCTTGGTGTTCCTAAGTTATTGTCTGGAAATTTCAAAGCAGCGGCTGATGCTGTTAAGAGTAATTGTGGAACTGTGAATCCCAAGTAATTGGTATGTGTTTTGATACCACTGCAACAAATAGTGAAAGTTTCAAAGGAACATGTACTTTTCTTGAGCAAAAAATAGGCAGGAACTTTTTGTGGATAGCATGTCGGCATCACATGTTTGAGGTTCTACTTTCTGATGCATTCCGTGTGTGTTTTGGAAAATCTACTGGTCCTGAAATCCTTTTATTTAAGAGATTATGAGAAAATTGGTCCAAGCTCAACCACCGTGAACCAAAAAAGCAATCAATACCTATAATAACAGCATCAGACAGTTTTAAAACTTTTATTTCTCAGCAGCTAAAAATTGCTACAAAGCTGCATAGCTATGATTACAGAGAGCTTTTAAATATTGTGTCATTAATGATTGGACTAGATATTCAATTTACCATTCGGAAACCAGGTGCACTTCACCGAGCTCGCTGGTTGGCAAAAGCCATTTATTCCTTGAAAATGGAGTTATTGTTTAATGATAATGAAGCCAGAATGGCATTAATGGCTAGAGAGTTCCAAGGTAAGCAACGATTTAATCGGTTTGTTGTGTGTGTGTGTATTTGCAGTCTTGGTTTACTTGCTGATCTGCTGATGATGCTCCTCCTAATGATGTTTTACTGATTCAAACATTATGATGACAAACAATTAAGCGATAAAGGATTAAAAATGATTTTACATATTTCCTGGTATTTAAGTGTAAAACTTGCAACACTTGGCTTGTTTTCAGATCTTGTTTCTGATGAGAAAAAAATCAAAGCTAGTTTTGAGCATGAAAAAAGAAAGGAGTTCTTCGTATCTATTAGAAAAACGACATCCTATAAGGAATCTACCTAAAATTGAAAATTCAGTAGATAAATTAGAATTATTGGAAGTAAATTGCTATTTTGATAAAGAACTTATAGCTAGGAGAATCCACTTAATTGGTAGGGGGAAATGCGGAAAACTTTCCAAGGCTTGTAAATTTAGCAAGAAAATATCTTTCAGCTCCTGCAAGTATTTAATATATTAATATGTATGAAACCAAATGAAATAGACTTTTCCTGAAAATGCACAAAAATTTTTATTCTTGAATCATAATTTCAGGCTTTACAATGATATGTAACATTAAATGCACTTCTATACCTACTATGCTACTTAAAATTAAGAAACTTTTAGGAGACTTTCTGATAATAAATGTATTGTAATGTAATTCTGCAATATTCTTTGTTAAATATATTTAAAAGCACATTCTTAAAAAAATATACTATCCAGAATTTTATTTGGCTGAATACCGATAATTCCCTACAAATACATGCTTTTATTTTTCTTTTAGTTTTAATAGTTTCTGAGATATTTAAGAAAAACTTTAAAAGGTTGATTAAATCCAAAGATGGTAGCAAACTTTGAAGTCCATTATCTCGGCAACTATTAAAACAAAAAAAAATAAAAGCACTCTTTTGTAGGGAATTTTACTTTCTTTAATTTGTTGTATCACGTGTGATTTGAAAACTAAATAATTTTCGAGATATTCAAGAAAAACTGAGGAAAAGAGGCCATAAAATCCAAGATGGCGAAAAACTTTGAGACCCATTACCTAGGAAACTCTTAAAGTTAGAAGAAACATAAAGGCATGTATTTGTAGGGAATTTTACACTCATTAATTTGCTGATTACAACAAATTTGCAAATTGAATAGTTTTCGAGGTATTAAAAAACACTTTAGAAAGGGGTATGAAATCCAAGATGGCGGCAAACTTTGAGAACCATTATCTCGGAAACCATTAAAGTTAGAAGAAAAATAAAAGAAACTTTTTGTAGGGAATTTTACGCTCTTTAATTCGGTAAATCACTCAGGGCTAGGGACTTTTGTACATTCATCAGGATGAACATGTGTACCAATTTTCAAAACTATAAGATTTAATTTTTTTTTCAAACCCTTCATTGACTGGACTATTAATGACCTTTTTAATGCTCCCTCTTACTTCAACAATGGGTAGTGCCATATATTTAAATACTGGAATGATTTTCCTGAAGGGGCAAATTAACTGGCAATTTGTTAATTTTAAAGAAATGTTGAAAAAGGTAACATTTTTATTGTTAATCTTATAAAAGCTGATTTAATTTTTGATAATGACAATTTGCATTATCATTTTTAATTTTTTTGTAAAATCAAAAATACATCCTTTATTTTACAATAGAAGACGTTGTGCAAATACAGAAATATTAAAATTTAAAAAATTCATATTTATATATATATATATAAAATTTAAAAAATATATTTTTAAATAAAAACTATGCATTATATATATATATATATTATAAAACAGAAATCATCATACGCTTAGAAAATATGTGGGTCGACGTATGCCTGCACGTACAAATGTGCTTAATTTTTTTGGTTAAGGTGCTTAAAAGTGCCTAATTTTTGCATCAATTTCTCACGACTCTCCCTGATTAAGAATTTCTCAACAGCCAAGACGTTAAGTGAATGCGATATTGGTCTAAAGCATGGGTTAATTTTGAAAGAACCTCATTGGCCAATCCAGGGTAGGCTATGGAGCTGCAGCCCCCCAGAGTCCTATTATCCATATCCTGGATTCCCCACTGAAGGACCTTATGCTACATGCAACAAGAAACCTGTATTTGTTGATTTTTTTCTTGCATTTAGGTGATCGATTTTTGAAGAAGAGTTGTTTAACAGGCTCTTCTTATGAGAGTAGTGAATTTATCTTCTTTGCAGGTGGAGATCTGGATATCATGTCGAGGCGAGTGATCTGTTCTTCTTCACCAGCATTAGCCAAAACCCTCTCCAGGGAGCTCAAACATATCCGGTGTCCGAGGGACGAGTAGCTTGTTGCCAGAGGAACTGCTTGAAAGGTGTGAATAAATGTGGACTGTAACAAAGAATATTAATAATTGACGTTATTTTTTAAACCTTTTTTACAGTGAATGGTTGTTAACTGATATGTTTTACTCATTCAAATCAAATGTATTATGTGATGTAATTGCCATCTTTGAATGTTATTATTTTTTAATGTAATTTATAAAAGATATAAATTTATCTGTTCACTCAGAGGGTCACTGATTTTAAACTGACTGTACATAAAAAATATTTTTGAGATTTAAAATTATAATTGTATAAATTATATTGAAATGGTGTATTAAGAAAATAATAAAAAAGAGGCAAAGCTGTGACTTTGTGTGAATATTCCATTTATGCTATACTAGCTGGAAACCCTGTGTTGCTCGGGATCCAAGTTTTTTCATATGCCCACCTCCGTTTTTATTATTATTATTTACTAATATTGTCACTAATTTTTCCCAACAAATGTAAATACCTTTCAAAACTAGCCTTTTTATTACCTTATAACAGTATGGTTTGAAAGAAAACTCGAGGAATTTGGAAAGA
>BGPR01019972.1:11677-28465 GCA_013235015.1 Araneus ventricosus
TATATGTATTACTTAAATAAAACTCTTCTAAATATGGAAGACTGGGAATGTCAAGCGATGTGGATTTCGAGACAATTGTACTGTCTGTTTATGTAAATTGAACCGTTGAATGACTTCTGTAAATGTGTACACCCTTTCTAAAAATCAGCGTTCATTGTGAATCTCAATTTAAAATCACTGTATTGGTTTGCTGATTTTTAAAAAAATTAAAATTTTGCAAATAGCTGCTTCTATGAGAATCATACCTTTCACATTCACTTTTAATATAACTTCTTATAGTTTAATTAAAACAAATATGGCTCCAAAAATTACTTTTACTTTTTTAATAACGTAATCAATTCTCTATACATGATATAGACAGTATACTTTTGATTAAAAGCAAATTTTGTCCTCAAAATATTAATCTTGATCTAATTTCAATAAATTATAAATGAAATTTTAACAAAAATATATAAAATTCTTTTAAACAAAAATAATTGACAATTTGATAAACAGGACATTTGATTAAAAAAAGAGATTGTAAGTTACGATAATTAGCATTCTTTTGTGTATAAGAGTGGGAGAAAAAGTCTTCTCTTCGTTATCTTGATTTTATGGAATCGGATATTCAAAAATGAAATTTCCAGAACATATAATGTTTGTATATTACACTGGACAACAACCATTTTGTTACCGATAAGATTTTAGCTAATTCTTATGTACTTTCACGCTCTGAATTCGAAAAACCAATCAGAATTTGTCTACCACCCTCAAATTTTATGCAACATGAACTCGCATCAAATCCACTCCTTTCTTTTATTTGAATCAATGTCGCAGCCAGGATATTTTTTGTTGCCTTTGAGAGTTTAACCGATAATTGTGTTTTTATGGTCACAGAATCCGAATATAATTTCGAAGAACCTCTATAACATACTGTTTTTCAGCAACACTGCTCGTAATTGCTTACATGTACATAGAAAATGTCATTGCCTTGTGTCAAAAATGCTTTCCGAAAAAATTAATTTGCCAAGAAGATAATCTTTGGGTTTGAAATGCTCTTACAAATATAATTTTCATGAAGAAAAGGCTGTATGTCAAAAATTAAAACGTGTTTTTGGATCGAGAATCCTGTAACGCAAATACAATCCAATGCATGAGTCACTTTGTAAGGACAGATGTTTCTATTTGGTAGCAAGTGGAAGCTTTTGCCAAGATGGTGATGTGATATTTTGTAATGATGTTGACTTGTTGTTTGAGGTTCTAGGACTACAACATAACCCTCTAGAATGGCGTTTGTTTATATAGACTCTTCAAAGGTCAGCTTAAAAGCAGTTCTGTTACACAATGGTAACAAGCGCCCTTCGATTCCTGTAGGATATGCTGTTCGTATGAAATAAACATACGAAACCTTGAAGCATATGTTGTGCAGTATTGAGTACAGCAAGCATTCTTGGCATATCTGCGCCGACTTGAAAGTGATTGCCGTCTTAGTTGGATTGCAAGCAGACTACGCCAAGTTCTGTTGCTTTCTGTGCCAGTGAGACAGCAGGGACAGAAAAAAGCACTACATCAAGAAGGTCTGGCCCAAGCGACAGTTCCTCATACCGGGTGTGAAGAATGTAGAGAACGATCCACTAGTTGCCTCAGAAAAAATTCTCCTGCCTCCATTGCACATCAAATTAGGTTTGCTGAAGAATTTTGTTAAAGCGATGGACTGTGGAGGAAGTGGATTTCAGTACTTGCGTCTGAAGTTTCCAAAAGTGAGTGAAGCAAAAATTAAGGAAGACATAATTGTTAGGCCTTAAATTAGACAAATAATGAAGGATCCGGTGTTTGAGAGTAAACTGAATTAGAAGGAAGCCGCAGCATGGACATCGTTTAAGGACCTCCTCGGAATTCACAAAGCGGAAAACTACAGGCAAATCGTCAATAACTTGCTTAAAGACCTACAAAACCATGGGATGCAATATGTCGTTGAAAATCCATTTCCTGCACTCCCACTTAAAATTCTTCCCTGAAAACTTCGTCTCAGTAAGCGACGAGCATGATGAACGGTTCCATCAGGATATCTCGAATATGGGAGCTCGTTACCAAGGGAAATGGAATCCCAAAATGTTAGCCGACAATCGTTGGACATTGAAAATGGATATTCCTCAAGCCAAGCACAGTCGACAGGCCAAGTACACAAGAAAGTGAAGGTTTGTAACATTTTAATATGCCTGTGTAAATGTTGCAAGATGAATATGATTTCCTAATGTATATAATAAGAGTTACTACGTTACTCAAAAACTATGGATGATTGAAAAAAACGGTTAACAGATTTAAAATCGGGGCACAAAAATACATAGGTATAACCCTTTCTTTCTCAAGCAACATGAAAAAAAAATTGTTGTCCAGTTTTATTTCATATAAAATTAACATTAGAGAAAGTTTCTTCTGGAATATTTAAATAAAAATCATAATTCAAATTCAAATGAAATTTTAGAAGTAAAGATAGCAAAGACAAATTATTTTACAAAGCATTTCAATTTTTAAAATCTTCTTACAAACAAAATCTACAGTATTAGCGACATTAATATCAAATAAAATAAAAGTTCACGGAATTTATCGTAATAAATGGATACATAAATATGAAACAGAAAACATATCTTACTCGCCGAAATAAATTTTAATAGTGATAATGTTTCACATGAATATAATTTAAACATTTTATAAGAAAACATTAGATTTTTTGAATGGATATTAACGACAGATATTTACTGAGAAAGATGGGGCATTCAGCTCTTAAGACATCTTTTAATAGCCACGGTGTTTTCTTCTGTACCATATAAAACAATGTTTTATTTTTAAATTTTACATAATATTTTAACTTATTGAAATTCTCTAATCTATTTATTCATTGCAATGAAATGAAGATATGTCTCGGATTTTGCTACATGACATAAAATTTCTATTTGTTATTAGGGTTAATATAAATAATTTATTTTTTAAATATAATTTCTTTGCTGGCTGAAATAATGGTACAATGAGTAGTTAATTATAATTTACAAAAAATAAAAAATTGAATGTCTTGACTTCTAAAACGTCTGCTAAAAAGCATATTGCTCAGAATGGCATCCAGATTTTTTCTAGTGTTAATAACATAACATACGCAAATACATGATATGGGAATAAAATTAAAGACAATAATTAATGGTTGAAATGTATTCTACTTAACCTAGAATTTCCAGTTTGAACATTAATTTTATTTTGACCTATAGTTAATTCTCAAAAGACTTAATAATTTGGCAATCAGACGCCACTATATCCTAAAATTACAGCCATAATTTCTACATTTCCTCCCTTTTCACAATATTCTTTCAGTTCACATAGTTGCTTATAATTCCGAAAAGTCTTAATGACTTTTGCTGTTAATGTGTTGAACATTTCATTTTTTCTTCATGTACAATATAGTAGTCTGCAGGAACGTGCATCAGGATATTTCTTCATTTGGTTTCTGACATTTACTTTTGCGTCTGGTTGAACAAATAATAAAAATATATAAACCAATTACTAAATAATTCTTTTTCATCAGAACGCTGACTTCAGATTGAGACTTTGTGCATAGTTTGCTTTTTCCCATATGTGTGCATTCTTAGGTAATTAGTCTCTTAAAGTAATTAGTCTGGGAAAAGCAAGTTCCACAGCAGTACAGCAATTAAGGGAAAATGTTGCAATTTGCCTCCATTAATTTCTTAGATTTTTTATGAAGGCGTAGCAGTGATTAAAATTTCAGTAGTGATTAAATTGTACTATTCTGTTCCTAATAAGCAATAATAAAAGAGAGATTTTTTTTAACTCACTATTATCGATTCATTTTTTAGCTTTTTAAAAATAAAATTATAAAGTAGAAAAAGTATACAACCGGAATGAAGACCAGTTAGCCTCTTCAAAAATGAACCTACTGTTGTGAAAAGAATTGAGATTTCAATTGATCAAATGATATTTTATTTGATGACGTTTTGATCACTTTAAATCTGTAACAAATCAGTAAACATAAACAAATTGGATTCCGTCTAAGGAGTTTTTATTTCGAAAGAAACAAACTGTTTTATTATTATTTTAAATTATAATATTTATAATTTTAAATTATAAAAAATAAACTCTAAAGTGCTAATTTTCCTAATGAGATTAAAACGGATAAAAGCCAGAAATTAAATAGTATTAAATATTACATTTTTTTAGATTCTTGATAAATTGTCTTAATAAAGCAGTGTTCATTAGCATTGCAAGCAGTACAAAAATTCCTGTTCCTTTTCATGCAGAACAATATTATTATTCAAATGAACTAATTATATTTGTATACATTAGAAAACTTTCAGGCCAACAACAAAAGAACAAATTTATAATCTAATAAATTTATTTTTGCATTATCTCTGCAAATATGCCTTTGGATCAAAAACTTTAAGTGTTCAACTGAATGATTGATGCTTTCTTAACAAAAAATGGTTCTAATTCAAGCAAGTGGAAAATTCAGATAGATCTCTGATTGATGAGATAAATAATCCAGTTAAGCAACTGATTTATAGGTCTTTACAAAGCAGAAACTGATTTAGCTGAAGTTAATTATTTTTCGTAGGCAATTTCGTCTCTGAGAAACCAATTTTGTCTCCCTTCTAAATGTTTGAAAAATATACCACCACCTACCGAGTGAAGTCAGTTCTTTTCTAGGAAAATCAACTCATTTCGTTAGAAAATGACAAATGATAGAATATGACCAGCGATGTCGTTTTTATTCCGCTAAGAGACAAAGAGAAAGTGAAAACAACTAGC
Source organism: Araneus ventricosus (assembly GCA_013235015.1). Lineage (NCBI taxonomy): Eukaryota > Metazoa > Arthropoda > Arachnida > Araneae > Araneidae > Araneus > Araneus ventricosus. The sequence continues at coordinate 16,469 of BGPR01019972.1, forward strand.
ACAGTTCAATCTTCTATTTGATATTAATATCAGCAAATATAGAAAGAGAAATCTACAAATCAGGACAAAAGTCATATAAAATACTCCCTTTTCTCATTTTTCATTTCGTTTTCATGATGAAAATATGGATAGATATAATTAGTGAAAATTATTACGTATCTTCCAATGCATTTTGGGTATATTATTAAACAAAAGTCAAAACGCATTTCAAGATAGGTGTCCACGTTTTCCTCATCAGCTCCTCGGCGGGCACTTTTATGAATATTTTGAAATTCCTAGTGTTACTTATTTTTCGGCCAAGAAGTGTTATAGACGCCACTAACGATTTATTTATAAGACACCGTTTTATTTATATATAATAAGACATTTATTGCCATTTCTTAGTTGAATTTCTACATATTGTTACGAAAATCGTTCTTTAGATTTATGGTGAAAGCAGCTTAACAAGGAGGATAATGGATAGTGACTCTTCATTTCACGAATTTTCCAGGAAACACGAAGCACAGGTAAGAAGAAAAACAGCCATTGAACAAATTATCAACACCAGCAGACAGAAATTCACTGATAATAGCAGAAATAGTGTCTAAGGTGACCAAAAGCGCTCAGCGTCTAAGAGCTGACTAATTCGCTCTTCGAACATCTTATGGTGTGACTGAAATATTAAGCTGGCCTAACCCTATAGCTGAAAATAAATACATGATAAATGGCACAATGATCGTAATAATGGTTAGTACACCAAAGACAAGAGCACACTAATGAGTAAACAAGAAAAACACTATTTATTAACATTTATCCACGGCATTACTGTCTACACATCAAAAATCTGTAATAATCATCAAAACACGTGTATGAAAAATATGTATCGTTACTCTAAAAATGTTTCAGTATAGTGATACGTTGTAAGAAAATATTATTTTAACTAGTATAAAAATGTTGCAACATGGGAAAAAGAAGCTTCAACTGCAGTTGAAAAAAAGTCTTACCAACGCATACTAAAACTCAGGAAGAAAATTTTGAAGATCGCAAAATCATTGACTCGAAGCCGAGCACATGGCAGTCGTTTTAATTCATCTCACGAAAACATGATTGGAACACCAAGCAGCAACTCGTCAAAAAAAAGGAATCCAAAAAAAGGGAAGGCGACATCAACTCACATCTATTCTTCACCACTCTATCACATCTAGCCGAACGAAAAAGAGAAGGCACGTGTGTTCCACCTTGTTGACATTCATGCTCTTCTTCGCAAAGACCTGTTCTAAAGCAAGTCCACCTAGAACATTAGTCTGTGCACTTTCGGTCCAACTATAACACAGTCCTGTTCACAGAACATAACTCCAGACATTCTCTCGTTTCAGCACGTCCGGGTATTTATAGCTTTCCGACAGGCTTATATTTATAAATTTCCATAGACGTGAAATTCTCTAGAAAGAACTCTATATCTCCGTCCCTAGTACAGATAGGGCCATAATTCTAGTGTTTTCTAGAACCTTGACTTTGCAGCCAAGGTCCGGGGTTATTCACTCCCATTTCGTTACGAATTCCTTTAAATCCTTCTTTCCTATCATAAGACTGATAAGACTGACATAGCAACAAAACAATATTATAAATTCGTAACAATATATTGTTCACTTGGGAGAAGAGGACCACAATATGGAATTTTCCGTTTTTGATCGTTTCATTGTTTTCTTTTGCCAGGAAGAATGGCGTATATGTCTTCGAAAAATGCTGTCACATTTTTAGTTTTAATATTTATCGCTGGAGAGCAGTATTTCACAGTGCAGCCAGCATCTTATTATCCTTCGGGCATCAGGACTAAGTAGGAAAACTTCAAATGATTTTCCTGTAAAATTCTAGTTTTTCTTATTGTAACAGCATGCTTCCAAGTGCACGATAAGTGGAATATAAATTGCCATAAATATCATTACTTATTAACTATTCCAATTTTTGAAAAATTGAGCTACTTATTTTTTTTTTAGACAGACATATGACTTCAACGTTCCTAAATGTGGTTTGTTGTTCAACAAGCTTTCCAACTAACCTTCAACACGAAGTTCATTAGCCTTCGATCTCGACTGGCATTATTCGAATTAAAAATATTTCTAATTTGAAACGTTAATGAATTATAGATCCGTTGACTGCAAAACTCTATATATGATCGAAGCCGATGTTCGAAGTCAAATAAAATATATGTTGTGCTAAATTGTAAAACGTTTCCTACATTAACTTAAATCCATCTCTTTAGAACAAGTATTAATATATGACCATAGTTTTGAAATTTTATAGTTTAGTTAAATTAACGTACCGTTTTCAAGAACACGGAGGATAGTTTGGACGGCCCTCGCAATTTTGAACCGCGGTCAGATGACGAGGACGACGCCTCAGCTAGCACCTCCCTCTCAAAGTTTCTCCACCACACTAGCGGGAGGACGTGTGGCTTCCTACGTATGATTTAGAGAGTAACAGGCCAAATACACGACGGATCTTCAATGGAATCGGGTTTCGAACCTGGAACCCCCCGACTCCAAAGCCGAGACCTTACCACTAGTCCACCGCGACCTCTGAAATTTTAGCGAAGAAAAGCTTCATTTTCTTGTTTCTTCGGGTACTTGCTTCAAAATTTTGTCCCCATTGAAATCATTCGAGAAACAAAGCTTTACAAAGGATAGTGATGAGAAATTTTTGGATAACTGTATTGTTCTGAATGCTAAACTGATAAGTTATATTCTTTACACTGTTTTATTAATACAAAAATATTTCCTACAATTGAAGTCTAATGTAATTGAATTCATATTTACAGTTAAAGCACTTCATAAATGCATTCGAATTTCGTACAGAAGCACAAAAAGCTTTCTTTTCATTGGAGAATTCGCAGTCTTCATTTTGATATATTCTGTGTAGATTTTCTGAACAGTTATTATTTGTTTCCAAAGGTGTTAAGACTTGCTAATTTTTATTTTAAATCTGGGCTGTAGGAATATCCAGAAAAAACAACTTTAATATGTTTGGTGTTTTAAACAAATCTTTAAATGCGGTCCTTGAGTCCAGTAAGAGGTTATAAATTCCTGCTGTTTATACAGATTCCGTCAGAATTCGTCTCTAGAATAATTCATCCTTATATCACTAAAGATGAAACCTGTAAGATGAACTAATTAATTCACATTTTTTTGGAAAGTTGCACTAAAACTTAATGGTTATATATTGCAGAATGATTAGGGTTTTCACAACACTTTCAGTAAAATTAATTTATATAGAACTTTGAAAAGAAACGCTGTGGTCAAATTCACTTGCGAGTAAAAATTACATTTTTTATTTACTTGTTTAAACTAGAGAAGAAAAAAATTAATTAAAACATGTCCGTCAAGGCTTATTTCTACAGAATTATGAAGAGAAAGGTTATTGGCTATTTATAGTATATGTTGTTAATGAAAACTATTTTAACTAATCTAATTACTATTTTAACTAATTCTAATTTATATTTTCGAGTCGATATAGAGCGGCAAAGTTGCGATTGTTACATACCTAAATAACAAAAAAAAAAGAATTATTAAAATCTGATATCTTCCGATCGCGCAAAGCGTCTAAATATTCGAAAAAACGAAGAATTTCACTGACGTTTTAACAATTATTTTAAACTTTTACTCTTTAAGTTTTTTACTGCTATAGTGAAAAACAGTTTAAACGGGTACTGCTACATAAGAAAAAAATATTTCTCTATTCAGTGAATATCTTCCGATAACGCATATCCCTTTAAAATTAACAGAAAAAAGGCAATATTTTGAAAAATTTTCCCAAATTTTAAAAACAAATTTTTATAAGTGTTTAAAATTCAGTAATAGCCATGGAGTTAATCAAACAACTTCAACGTGTTTTTAAAAGAAAGCGTCGATAGTTCAGTATTAGCGTGCGTATTTGATTCGAATTCAATGCTCATTTCTCCAACTGGCAACACCGTGCCAGACTCCGGTGCGTTCATGCCGCTTACTCTATTGTCGGTTTCTCCCACCGTCCCACTCGCGCCTCCATCTTGTATCAGTTGTTATGTCTGTCTGGGCGACAGTTGTCGTTAGCGAATGAGTAGCATTCCGCGTTGTGTGTGATGTTTGGCATTAGTCTTTCTCAATAGTGTTTGTTATTGATTTATTCTATTCAGTTTGCTTGTGAAATGGATTATCCAATGTCCAAGGAAATTACGAGACAGTCCTTTGAGTGTCCTATATTTGGCCGTCCGAAAGATTTGCTAAAAAATACTAGAATGCGTTCCGATGTTGTTTTAACCCTGCTGTTCTGTTCGGGTCAATATGACCCGAAACGTTTTTCAATTTCTTATACAAAAAAGCAGTTTAATGGTATTTTACTGACATTTGTTAGTGACTTTGTTAGTGAGGGTGATATGTTATTTCTCTGAAAAGGATTTTCTTTTATTTATGTATTTTCTGTCTATTTTTTCAAATTGTATTAATGTATCGTTCGGGTCAATATGACCCGAACCTGTTTTTCCTTAATTGAGCAAAAAAAAGTGCACATTGTATTATTAATCTAACAGGAAACGACATAAATAAATTCCTGAAAAGTCATCTAATGTGTTTTGTATAACAGACAAGTTCGGCCAAGTTCAGAAAGAGCGATATCTGGTCACGTATTACGATATCTCCAGAAAGTTGTAGGATCAGTATAGAATCATTTCATCTGTTGTGAATTGTATGAGAACACAACAGCCTACAGAAATATCAATAACTCTCGACACTGTGATGTGAAAAAATAAATAATAGCAATTCGTAGATATTTGAGGGACACTGAAATAACTCAGTTTATGGAAGCACCTGATTGCAAAGTGGAAGGCATTTCTGAACATGAAAATCATACAAGTGAGGAAAGTGCAACTTCTGATCATGATCAGAACATTTCTACTCAAACTGTTCATAATGTGCTGCATATTCAGTCCAAACATCAAAATATAAACTGGTCATTGGATTGTCACTGGCCCCCATGTTCTGGCTACCTGAATTCTGCCAATTTTATGAAAACTGTTAGCTATTTAACATCAAGAAAAGGGTTGTAAAAAGTACATTTGAAACTGTATTCAGATCTACAATCCAGAATGAAATCATCAAAAAAGACAACTATTGAAGGCAAAAGGTATATTGAAAAGAATAGATCAATATTCTTCTGAGCACAAGCCTTATGATAAATAAATTTGTAACAGAATTGACAAAAAGAAGGAAATGATATTAGAGTACGATACCAAAAAAAGAGATGTAGATACTCTTAATCAACTTTTGAACACATATATTTATAAAAAGAAGAAGAAACGCTGGCCTAGGGTTATAGTTTATAATAAGCTTGATAGTTCTGCTTATAATGCAATTATTCCTTCGACATGAATAAATAACAATGGAATGAAAACAAATCAACGAAAAGAATTATTGAGAAGAACTAGACAAATTATTAATTGATTGATATATTCAGGAAAAACAACATATCTATACAAATAAAGAGTCACATAATATACTCAAAAGAATACAGGATGAATGACAAATTGGTTTATCATTAACATCCATTACTAATTTACAGTTGAGTAACAAACTTGTCTTATACATGTTCGGTCAATGAAGCAATGATAATAAAACAAATACTTTGTGCATGAATTATAAAAACATACATGAAAGCAAAACGAATATTTTTTGTCTGAATTATATATATGAAGAAGAAAGGTAAGAATTTTTTAAAAAATATATCCTAATTCATATTTTTATTTTACATACATGTGCTTATATTTACATATTCAATGTATCAGTTTTCGAATTTATCAAGTTTATTCTGTTAAAGCATGTATTATTTATCTCGAAACATAATTTCGTTCAAAAAGAATGGAGCACATAGGCCCCTGTACTTTGTATTTAGTGTTTGGGTTATATTGACCCGAAGGTTACATGTGCATAGTGAATGCGAACAGAACAGCTGGGTTAAAGAGGAGTTTGAGTTAGCAATGAAAATCAACAACACAAAAGTAAGTTTTTCAGTTGCTAATAATTCAGTGGCACAAAAAGTAAAAACTATTTTTGATAAGGTATAAAACTCCTATAGTTACCTATTATAAGATTGTCTATTCAACTCATACACACCTTCTTTGATAAATAGTGTAATCTTGGGAAATTTTACAACCAAAGACCAGGAGGAACCAAACTTTAAAAAAATGGATTGATGAATTTAAAATCCAAGCGACAAACTCGTTGATGTCTCTGCCTTTAAGTGTATAATGGATCTGTATTTTTCATGTAAAAAGACCTCAGACCTCTGGGAATGTCCAATTTACATTTACTGTGTGTGTGAGCAACCAAACAAGATTCACGCCATTGAGCAATGATTTATGTACCTTCCGGGGAGGCATGAATTAGAAAAAATTGGTACTTTCACTACAAAGAAGACATCAAAGTTTAAAATTAGTACTTTAAGTTGAAGAAAGAAAATTACTCCTTTGTATTTAAAGTGCAAGAGAAAAAGCTACACTTTCAAGAGAGAAGTTCCTAAACCCATTCTAGCCGTTAGGGACAAGCCTGGTCATTTAGATGAAATACAGCCAAATTATTCAGCCGATGTGAGTATTGATGATGAATACTAGCCAACGTATTCTCAGAAGAAATCTCTATGGCAATTGAGGATTAAGCTAAAAGCTACAGCATTAAATACCGACCGCTACGGAGTATCTGACCGAGCAGCTGCTGCAACAGCATCGAGTGTCCTTCAGGCCATGGATTTTATTTACTAAAACATATACTTCCAAAGTTCTTGATAGATGTAAAATTAGGAGGAAACAGAGCCACAATAGACAAATAACAGTCAAAAAGATTCAATTTGACGAACGAGAAGATCACACCTCAGAGAGGAGTGGATAGTATAAATTTCGTCGAACAATGAAGGAGGAGCATCATTCTATCATTAAAGAAACCTGGTTCGGTTTATGTTGCCCATGTGTCTCCGAACTCCGGATACGACAAAGACATTGTATGCAGTATTGTATCGAAGCTAAATGAGTAAGGAGTTTCACTAGAAGACTTGAAGCTCGTTGTGCAATTCTGGGTGGAAAAGTGGGGCTATTCTTCAACTCGAAACCTATGTTGGACGACCACTGCCATGGGCTGTCTGTTTACTGCATTTCATTGAGTTACCTTTCTGTCACTATTTTCAAAGATTGGTGGGGAAGCATTTGATCCAAGATCTTTTGTGGACCGATTGCAAAGAATCTCAAAGGGTATGAAAAATGCAAGTGATAATGTTTCAACCAATAGATTGTGAAACCACAGAAGAAGATAGAAAATATTTAAACAAATACAAGAGTTCAGTTTTAGACATGTATCAGGCAATCAAAAGTGGAAACCGTGCAAATGACTAGTCAAGTCGTGTCTCCGGATCAATCTCACATTCATCTCAATTAGAAAACCTATGGGACATAAAAATAAACCGTGACTGTTACTTATTAAAATTTCCGAAATTGTCAAACTATTGCATTTGTTCGTAAATTTTAAGGGATTTGCGTGATCGGAAGATATTCTCTAAGCAGAGAAATAATTTCTTTTATATGTAACAGTTCCCGATGTAACATTTTCACACTATAGCATTAAAAAAATACGGGAGCTAAACTTTAAAATATTTACTAAAAAACAGGAAAATATCAGGAATCAAAATATCAAAAATCGGAAGATATAAATTTGAAAAATTATTTTCTTTTGGTAATTAATTATGCACCAATTGCAACTATTTCGAGATATAGCGACGCGGAAATAGAAATTTGAACTTTTTAGTTCCACCTTAATGTATGTTCTGAAAATACACGACTGAGAATTTTAGTTCTTAACAGCGTTTGAAATTGAGAATACTTTTGAGATTGTAAACAAGTTACAAGCACAATATATTTCTTTTTCAATCACTCACTTTTATACTTCAAATTTTGGAAGTAACGCTTATTCCAAGTACAATAAATTTATTTCAATAGTGAGATCTGCAAACAAAGAATATGAAGTTTCCTGAATTAACTAAATATCCATGTTTTTCTCTATTTGAATTATCTATTTCTTATATTTAGACGTTTAAAAAAACATCTAAATAACTAACTCAATACTTAAATTATTGTTTTAAATGAATTTATAATATATTTTTAATGCAAAAATGGGTATGGTGCCGATTTTTAATAAAAAATATTATACAGTTTACTCCTTCTTTAATATTCATCAACAGAAAACATCTACTTATAACTATAACTGTACATGTACGAATACAGTATCGCTGAAAATCTAGATTTGTTATAGTAAGTCTACCTTATTAGCCTTGTTCATCTATAAAACCCTTATTCATCGTAAAAAACTTAAAATTAATGTATGTTTCTTACTATCATCATCGTTCTGTTGTTTCATTCAATATAACAAGCTTCTGCTAATAGATGATATTTCAGATTTCAAGAAATCCTGAACCCATTCAGTACTGATGATTTCGCATAATTGTTTTGAAAATGCATGTTACTTTGAAGTATAATGTCACATCTACGAAACTGACTGCTTTTTTTCTAACTAATCAGAGAATAAAAGAAAATATCTGTATTTAAGCATTTTAATATTGGTATTTTAATGCAAACATAAGTATTTTTATTAAACATTATTTACTTACTACTGGAAGGGTAGTCGAATATCATTCCCAAGAAACTATATTTTATATTTCTGAGAAATAATAAAACAATTATATACTTTTACAAACTATTCGAATTCCTATGCGTCTTTTAATTCAGTGTAAATGTACATTGCATGATGTTACAATGTAGTCTGCACTAACATATAGTATACAAAGCATGTACTTAATATAGTATTCTAAAAGATAGACCTTAACTTTATTTTTTAAAAATAAAGAAATTTTATCAGTTTGCGGAATACATAATGAGAAATTCTATAAAATTATCTTTTAACTTAAAAGGTCATTTATAAAGTTAAAATCAATGAAAATAATTTAACTACTATTTGTAAAATATGTTCAAATGCTCCGAAATTTCTAAAGTTATCTCTGTTTTGGTAATAAAACTGGTAATTAAAATTTAATTAAGCTGTGTTATAAGACGATAAGAAAATATGAATACTTTCGCCAGATATTAATTTTACTTTAGGTAAATAGCTTGGATATATCAAAGAATAGTCCAAAAATTGTTCAATTATGATGAGAAGGGGTATGCGGACACAAAATGCTTCCAGAGACTAATCTTAGATGTTCTGAACGGTGCTTCATTTGTGAAGAATATAATAAAAGATATTTATTATTTATCCAACAAATATCAATAAAAATGTATGAAATATCAAATGCATATTTATGTTTAACGAAATGTGAAAATATCTTCTATTAAACTAAAAAATATTTCATATTTATAAATTTGCTAAATGGCAGTGATGTAGAAAAAATGTAATTTGAACAGAATTTGTAATTATTATTATCATTGTATTTTATCACTGTTACATTGCCGAATACTAAAAGCAATTGCAAATATGGCTCGTACAATCAAAAACTAAATTTTAGACACTGAAAAATTTTATATAAATGTTTTTGTTAAAAAAATCATAGCAACTTATTAGGTAAAAAAATTAAATTTAGGTTGATATATTTTTATAAATTAGGAAAGGTTAGGGGATTATATATTAATTTGAAATGAAATTATACAGTAAAATTCATTCAGAATTTTCAAATCGTATTCGAGTATAATTCGTTAAACTTTAATTTTGTAGTATGGGAGCCTACGTCCGGTGTGTAGTGATACGAAGTCAGAAGAAACACACTTTTGCTATTTTAGGAATTTAATGATGACGACACAAACATGTAAGACGGCACATAAATTTAAATAGAAAAAGATATTTTGAAAGAATTGGGAGGGCGGCCACTGCCCTGTGCATCAAGACATCTCAAATCATCGTAGGCAGTTTTGGCGTTGCGTTCTGTCGTTCCCCATCGCACAACAATGTCTGTCGCTAGCAAGATCAAAATCATGTGACGTGACGTTAGCTGTTAGAGAGAAAGTGGACGAGCGCCCCCTGGCGGGATACTACATTTATTTGTTAAAGAATATGAAATAATCTATGTCTTAAAATTTGAAGATAACAATTTTAAAATATTAAACCTCATTAGGAATCAGCTTAAAATATCAATCCATTAATTTTGAGAAATTTAATTATTGTAATTAAATATTAAAGTTTATTGAAATGGAGTAAATTCAAATGAGTTCGAAGTCACATAACAAGATTAACTGCGCATGACATCTAATATAACATTTTCATAAGTTGTGGTTCGACTTCAAGATTTTTCTCTCTCCAGAGAAAACGTTATGATTCTCATAACGGAATTTCCTCGGCGTGTTAAGGCCGCGGTGGCCTAGTGGTAAGGTATCGGGATCGGAGGGCTCTAGGTTCGAAACCTGATTCCACTGAAGATCCGCCGTGTATGGAGCCTGTTGCACGCTAAATCATAGTAGTGGCGAACCGTCCTCCTGTTGGTGTGGCGTGGAAGTTTGGAGAGGGGGAGAGGCAACTCAGGTGTTGTCCTCGTCATCTGACCGCGGTTCAAAATTACGAGCTCCGTCCCTAAATAGCCCTCGTGTTGCTTCAAAACGGGACGTTAATATAACCTAACCTAACCCTTGGCGTGTTGGACATTTGTTATATTACATAAGACAAATCTCACCCCACTCCGATAAACAAAAAAATTCATTTACATGATAATAACTGTAAATGAAGAAAAAATATGCAAAAGTAATCTAAAACTATGCATTTAAAAAATCATCTAAAATATATAGTTTACATGCACTTTATAAATTTTCTTCTGTAACGACTTTTGCTCATTAAAATACATTAACATAATTTTAAGTAGGAAGATGTTGAGTCTAATATATTTCGTACATTAGATGTCAGAAACATAATAACGTTAATTTTAAAAAATGGTATTTTTGGAATCAATTATATTTTAATATTTTTAAAAGAAGTTGAATCCTAAATCGGCAATTTTTGCTGGATTTAAAAGATAGTTGAGACAAAGCATTACGGTTTGTGTTAATTAATAATTTATTGAAGTTTTAAATCAATATTTAATTAAATTTTTAATCAAAAAATTTATTCATCAATAATTTCAAATAATAATTCAATCAGATTTGATTTCAATCAAATGTTTAAATTTAATCATTGTTTTATACTCTGGCAATGCTTAATAATGTGCAAAATTACAATAAATTATTTATATGAGCGAATAATTTGTTATCTACTTGCATTAAAATTATCGTTAAAATATTTTTCGTCTAATGCCTTTTTTGCTAGAACACCATAAATGATGTTAACTATTGGAACCATTTCTTCTCAATCTTGTATCTTTTATCCAGTCACGAATGTTTTAAAGATTAAATATAACGTCTAAGTTCTCTTTAACTATCAAAAGAGGAAATGGTGTTTTTCACTATAGAAGAGATTTTGATTCGTTAAACAGAGCTTTTGGGGTCTTTTATATTTTAACTTGGACTTACTACTCGCTGGAATTTCTAACGATATATAATTGCAACGTGTACTGAAAATTCTTTCAGTCTATATGAAGAAATATTTTATCATTATTATTAAATATTTTATCAATATTTTATCATCTTATTTCTTCTATATCTATAATAAAATATTCAACAAAAACATTCCTAACGCTTTCTCTAATTTTTCAGGTAAAATATATGTACAAATTTCTTAGGTATATACTTCTTATTAGTTTAAAATAATGGTAAGTACTAATGAAAAATGTTATTGATTCCTGAAATACAAGGCAGTCATTAACAGCGTTTTCACCTTTGAAAGAAATAGTCAACAGATGTATGTTTTATTTTTATACACTTTTTGAAATTAGAATCTCTCAAAGCGTAAAATAAATTTTCTTTCACATGTTCTGCACATAAGAAATAGTCAAATGTTGAAAAGAGCAAGCTGTGGAGTATATCTCTTTGCTGAA
>BGPR01019973.1:0-13499 GCA_013235015.1 Araneus ventricosus
TTTCGGTTTTAGGATATTTAAATTGAATCAATCTTCAAAATACTTATCATATTTTAAAACTCATCCAAATAACTTTGATATGTAGTTTCCGAAAACAATAAAAGGTTCCAAATAAGTAACATTTTATAATGAAAAATGACCAATGTAAAAGAGTAGAAAACACAAGTATTCGTTTGTTAATAAAAAAAAATATCATATTGTAAATTACAAAAAAAAGAGTTTGTTTAAGGTGTCGGAATGCATCTTATTGGTTAATATCAAATCTGTGGCAAATAATTGCATTTGATAATTACAGAAAGAATTAATGATAGCATAGATGATGAAATTATGGCAATAGCAAATTTAATATTAACTTCATATTAATTGTAAAATCTATTAAAATATGTATGTTTTCGTTAAAATTTTTTCTGTCAATTATAGCTTTTTATACAGAGATGTGCAATTCTTTGGGTCTGTTTCTTTGCGAAAATATAAACGCCAAAAAAAAAACTATTTGCATCGGCTAAAAGGCAATTGCACATTGCAACTGTCATCCCTTTTTGGGGGGTTGTCAGGTGGTAAAGAAGGGGCGTCCAACCCCCTTCGGTCAAGGACATATTGAAGGAGAAACCGCCCATCGAATGCTTGCTCTCCCTTGGTAACGAAATATAAGCAAGTGTGCTACCCTCTTAAGCTGCTTTGGGGAAAACTATCTGTTGGTCATTAGGGGAACAGATGTAGATCCGGACAAAAGCATTACCACCTGTATACCTTGAAAGTAATAGTCTCGGGAATAAGGAATGTATTGAATGTTGTCACCTGCAATTTATCATCAAATGACCGACATCCACTTTGGGTTGCCCCTCCTCCCGCACCGAAAAGAGAGTGACCATATCTCTTTTTACCTTTTATTCTGCCCACGAATCGGAAACACGTGGACCTCAAGGTAACAAAGGAAATTACTGGATTCTTATCCACTAGATCCACCAATTACTTTTTAATTTCTCGTATACGAAGTATACAAAGAGAAAGTATTGTAATCGTCAAAAACTCGAAATCGAGATTTTGACGAATCTCCACGTTTCAGACCTCCCTGAGTCCGAAAAACACAATTTTGGATTTATGTCTGTCTGTAAACACGATAACTCGAAAACTATTAGAACTACGGGGATGAAATTTGGTATATGATCTTTACACATAATTTGTAGGTTTCTATCAAATTTTGGACAAAATCCGTCTACAGGAAGTCTGTCTGTCTGCGTTCATGTGGACTCTATAACTCAAAAACTTAAATAGCTAGATGGTTAAAATTTGTTACACAGTTTTCTCATCAGAAATGTAGGTCCGTATAAAATTTTCTGCCAAATCTATCAAAGTGTTGACCGTCTGTTTAATCGAATACTTCTGAAGACAATGTCTTCTAAAAGAAATGACTTAGATAAATGAAATTTCGTATGTAGTGTTGAAACCCTAATTGTAGATTTGTCTCCAATTTTCTTTTAAATTAGTTTGAAAAAAAGGCGTTGAAACGGTTTTTTCTCCATTCTACGCAAAAAAAAAAAAAAAAGCTGCGAACGCTGGAGCGGGTGTTTTCCCCATCTTAGGGAATACCGCACGTTTTCCGGCGCGCGTTGTATTCCCCCCTCCCCCCATATTATTCGTAGGCGAGAAAGTTTTGGGGAGGCCACTCCCTCTTGTTTAACAGATCTTTGAAGAAAATTTTCAAAACCAGAAAAAAATTCCAATACATTTTTTAAAAAAAATTATTAATATTTTATGCCTTTTTTACATAAAAGTTGGTTAAAAAATTTCTGAAAAAGGATAAAAAAAAACTTTTAATGAATTTTGCAAAATTCGTCAGTGGCGCGGGGCCTTTCAGAAGCGCGGTGCCTTGTGCGGTCGCACCCCCCTCTGGTAAAGTTAAGTAGAAAAAATGTTGTATCTGCCCTTTCATAATGAAAAGTATCTGCTGCTGCAGTATCTGTACCACCTATATGGAAAATATTAAGGATAAACTTAATAAAGACAAATTAAAAAATGCACTTTTAATAAGTGTACCGAAAAGAAGAATTTTTTTTTATTTAAATTATTTTCTACTTTTTGGTTTTTAATTCGCAAGATTCCATACTACTTGTAGTAATTCATTATTATAAATATCATGGAATTTTGAAATCAATTTTTCTCAAAATCGTGACTAGGCGGCGTCACTGGTAAGAAATCAAAATTTAATCATTTTAATCGGTTCACTGATAATTAATCGGTTCATTGATAATTAATCGGTTCATTGATAGTTAATAGGTTCATTGATAATTAATAGGTTCATTGACCTGAAAATATTAAGATAGTGTATTACCATTAATAATGCACAATTGTGCAAAATTTCAGGACTATCAGGAATTGAGTAAAAGAAAAAAAAAATCGTTTACAAAATTCCATCTTTACAAATCAAGTCAAACAAAGGTGCATAAAAATAATTTTTAATTTTTAAAGAAAAGTTTCATAAAAATTTTAAGGTCAAGCTTAACAAATAAGTATGCAAATCTGCCCGAAACCTTTTCTTTTTATCTTTAGCACCGCAGTATACCCCCGAACTCGGAGCCAGGACGACTCCCTGTGGGTTGGGTGAGTATACGTGGAACTTTATTACAAAAAAAAAAAAAAACCTTTCTTAGATTTTTTAACAATTTTGAATTCAGAATAACCATGAACAAGAATTTAATTAAACAGTTGTAAACGTAATGAAGTACAGATGAACGTATAAGAAACACAAATAAAACATAAATGCAAAAGAGTGTTGGGTCTACCAACGTGCCCTGCTGGTGATGCAGCAACGCTTCCATTCAAAAGTATTGAAATATTCCGCGTGGTATTTATTGCATCAGCGTCTTTTCAGACGCTGGGGCAGTCAATACTGTCTTGTGGACCTTCCTAATTAAGTTTTTGCACGCACGGAGATCAGCGGCGGAGCAGAAAAAAGAAAGAGGGCTTTGATTTCCACCTGTGCTCGACCTTTCGCGCGGGCTCCCTTCTGGAGGAGATGATTGAATCCGACAGCTGAGAAGTTCCGGACCACCGCGGAGGTAATGACGGGGTGACCGCTCGCCCCAGGAATGTATTCATTAAGACCTCACACCACCACAGCTGTTAATGGAAGAGGAGGGAGTTACATCGCGCATTGTTAAGGCCGCCCGAAAAACACCCTTTAGCGCATTCCTCCTGGCTCATTTCCACCGTTGGACGAAAGGGAAACGATCAAAGAAATCCTTTTTTTCTTTTTCGTATTCGAAATAAAGAAAAAGAAATTATTGTCAGTGGCGGACTGGCCAGGTGGAAGCGCGTCCGATGGCAAGTGGGCCTCCTTGCACATGGGCCCAGGATGTGTATGTGTGCGAGAAAGAGAGGTGGAAAGGAAAGAACTCCTTGCCTAGCAAATTTCCTATGCTCTCTCTCACGCTTACACTGCAAAAAAAATCCCGTAAAATTTACGGTTTTAAACTGACAGCTGGGTTGGTTGTGCAAAACCGTAAAAGTTACGAAGTAAATCCGTAGTCACAACGGTTTTTTACCGTATGAAATTAAGTTTTCTCCGTAAAAATTAAGTCATCGAAGTAAGTGACGTCATCGACTGAGTTGAGTTGTTTTCTCCTTCTGTTCGAGTTGAAATGTGCTGATGTGTATTATCAATTAGGAATATTAATTAATCAAGACTTAATTATTAATTTCAATTAATATAATTCTTAATTGAACTTACTTGGACAATTTCGATGCAAGATGGTGACAAAATTTCTAACTCCTCCGAGCCGGGGATCGAAACCGCGTTCATAGAAATAAAAGGCAGTCGCTCTAACCACTAGACCACCGGGGACTTCAAAGAATATGGTAAAAATAATCTATTTGAGTTTTAAAGCCACTATAGCTCTAGTGGCGCCACCTATTGGTGTAAAAATCAACTATTGCCAGAACACGTGTTTTAAGGTTAGCTTTCATGAGTGACAACAGGTTACTGCAACATGTGTAAACAATAACGGAGATGGAACCCTATTAAAAACATGAAATGAATGCAATAAAAATACATTTAAGAAAACGGAAAGTTATCATACGGAAAGCAATACCGTATGACGAAAAATAGAATTTGAACTGACGGTTTTAAACCGTTTACGGCTGGAGCGGAAAACGGTGAAAAACCGTTTCGTCAACAAAACAGCTTTAAACCGTCAAATATACGGAAAAAGTCCGGGAAAAAAACGGATATTTTTTACAGTGTAGTTTTCAGTTTGGTTAAAAAATTCTCAAAACAACAGTATAGTTCCAAATATACAGTATGCTATACTTCCACTGAAATTATTATTTCTAATTCAATCATAAATTTCACTTTCCAGTAATCTGTATAATAATTGCAAACTGCATTTAATTACATATATAACAGATTTTCAGATTAGGAATACATTATATTAACTTTAATTTATTGTATTTAAAATAAATATAAATTTAGCAAAAACGTATTATGGTACTGTAGATATGGCAACCAGTATTTTCAGATCCAGTCCGCCACTGATTATTGTAATCATCGAAACCTCGGAATCGAGATTACGATGAATCTCAACGTTTTTCACCCCTCGAGTCTGAGAAAACCATTCTTGAATTCATGTCAGTCTGTATGCAGGGGTGGCAGCAATGGGGGGACCGAGGATGCTGTGCCCCTCCCCCCCCCCGCCGGGGAAAATTTTTGTACTCGGTATTCAACTGTAGTTGATAAATAATAATCTGGCGAAAATTTGAGACCAATTTCATTACACTCGACGCCAGTGCAGCAAGCAGATCATTCCCTTGGCGGGCAAATCGCCCCCCCCCGTGGGGCAAACTCTAGCGCCATTCCTCTCTGTCTGTAAGCAGGATAATTGAAAAACGCAGCGAACTAGGAGGATGGAATTCGGTTTCAGTGGCGTAGCTAGGGTAAATGGCGCTCGGAGCTTAATATTTATTTTTCGCGATTGTGCGGCACTTGCGTACAGTGGCAGATGCTCACAAGTCATTAACTATCAATCAATGAGCTGTGACAGTCGGTTGCGTGACTGAGAAGAATAAGTCTTCTGGACGCATTATTAAATGATAAATGAAATCTACTGTTGACAGAAAAAATACTAATCAAAGATTTGAACTATGCAATAATACACGTAGATTTCATCGATGTGTTAACTAATTCAAGAAAACTTCTCTCACATTTGTATAACACACTCTAAACTACCAATAACTTTAATTTCTAGATAAACAGATTTTCGATTTTTCTGTCCGCTTTGCCAAATATTCTTCCCAATTGCTATAAATTCTAGCAAACCTACAGGAATCACCGACTGAACACCTCTTGTCGATGACCAACAGATGATCGATTAGGCGTTGATGGATTGTACGCAAATCCTTCTGTACGCAAGTGACACGCCATTTTTCGCTCTTTCCCGGTCTAACTAGTCAAACCTCTGGCATTAAAAATTTAAAATAAACTCAAAGATATTGTCTTGGAGGCGGTCTCTAACACTAGCGCCCGGGGAAACTATACCCCGTTGACCATCCCTCCTACGTCACTGTTTGGTTTGTGGTTTTAGCACCAACCTTATAGATTTGTATGAAATTTTGCACGAGTTATGTTTAAGGGAAGTCTGTTTGTCCATCCATTCATCAGTCAGGCGCGGATTAAAGACTAGGCGCACCAGACACGCGCCTGGAGCCGCGGGTCCAAAGGGGGCCTCGAAATGAAGCATTTTTTTCTTAATATCGCAATAGAAAATTTCCCTTTAAAAACCTGTTCACATATCCAATTTTAACTTAGCAAGTCCACGTTTTATTGTCACAATCAGAATGCCTGCAATTTACCGCCCTAATTGCGGTTGAGGTTCTTTTCCGGTTTCCTAGAGAAAATGCTGAGCAAAACCACAGGTAATTACATTTACAGCATCACGATAGGTCCGGGTGCAATACCCAACAGCTATCAATGTACTCTCCTACTAATAATCACTTCTACGGAAATTTACCGCTAATGACTTTTCCGACACGAATAAGATGTGTGGATATGTAAAAGCTTAGTTCAGATAGTAGTCCATATGACCATATATTCACTTTCCCAGGCTTGAAGGAAACCCAATCAGTACAAAGAAAACATCTTCGCAGGAAGCTGTCGTTTCAATGATTACAATGATTGATGTGCTTTTCTATTCAATGATTATCTGTAGTCATTAGTAGCAATGGATCAGTTCAGTAGATAAGACCCCTGATCCCCTTTAGTCATCTAACAATTTTAGAGGTTGAATATCCTACGTTCTTCTGTTTCCCATTCACACTTCTGCTAAACACCTTTTAAATATCCTTTGAGAATATCCATCATCGTTTAAACCTATTTTTTTTATCACAATCAGGGGGCTTGAATAGAAGAAATCTCTTTAAAGATTTAAATATCCTAATGCATCTAGATCGCGTTAGCGTGAGAAAATTTACTCTATTTTTGAAGTTTACTCAAAACTCAGGACAGAATTTTAGTCAGATTTCATGATGAAGATTGGTAGTGTACATTAAATTAATTGTTTTGAAAAGAATCTTCTTCCACTCAAGAATAGATCTAATAAGGTATGTTTTTAATTTAACATTATAGTGTCGGGCAATGAGTCATAGGAGCACATTTCCGGAGTTCTTTGTTAGGTCACGCTCAGTAAAATGCAAAACATCACCCTTCCATTCTTCACTTTCCTCCTATTTTGATGAAAATAACTCCGCCCGGCGCATGCGCAAAAGCGCAGAGGGTTTCCTAATCCGTTGCTAAACAATATTTGCTTGTTTTTTTCTTCTGTATATGCGCCCCAGGCCAAGCATCTGAAGATTTATTGCTTTTGTTATAAAATTAAAAGAAAATTGTATCCCTTTTCAAGCCAATGACAGCAGTAAATATGTTAGATTGAATCTTTTTGAAGTGGTTTCTTTGGATGTTGTGAGCTTTAAAGTTTCTGCTTCATTTCCACCGTTTTCTGTCTGTGAACTCGATAACTCTAAAAAGGAATGATTTAGACCAGTGGTTCCCAACCTGTGGTACGCGTACCCCTGGGGGTACGCGAAATCAAAGTAGTTAGTGGCGGAAACGAGATTACATAAGTGATTAAAAAAGTTAGAGAATTTTTTTCTCCAAGTGAATAATTATTATTTAATAACTATACTGCTTGATAGTTGATTATTACGCTATCCTTATATATCCTTATTATTTTAGCTATCCTTATAAGTTAAAATGAAATAATTACAAAACTGGTTTCATTTGCTCTGGAATTTAACTAATACTATTGTAAAAATGGAATAAAATATAAAAGAAAAGAAAGTTCCTCAACTGTTATTAATTCCAATCATTTCACTTTAAAACTAAATTAAGCTAACCTTAACATTATTGATAAAACTTCTTTGCACAGACGGATGGTTGGGAGGGGTGGATATCATAATAGGGGGTAGCGAAAACAAAAAGAATAATCAAGGGGTACGCAAGGGAAAAAAGGTTGGGAACCCCTGATTTAGATCCCGGGGGCGGCGCCCAAACTCGCGGTCCACAACGAATATCTTTGCGAACCAGCAAACATAACAGTATGTAACCAAATTTTTAAAAAAAAATTACGTTAATTGATTTTTAAAACTCCAAATTTTTTTTGTTAATAACGAGCCTTAGCATTAGCAACTACAAAAAAAAATTTAACCTTTAGATCTAAATTTGAATTAAGGATTGAAGATTTTAAATTCCATGGAAGCAGGGATGGCTCTAGAGGGGGGCAAGGGGGGCAGGCTCCCCCGTCGGTGATGCTGTGCCCCCCACGTCGGGGGAAAATTTTGTATCCCGTCTGAGAAAATTTTTGTACGGGGTATTCAACTCTAGTTGATAAATAATAATCTGGCGAAAATTTGAGCCCATTCATTACTCTCGGCCCCCCCCCCCGTACAGCAGGTCGTGTCCCCTGTAGGGGAGACCGTGCCCCCCTGTCGGGCAAATCGGGGCCCCCGGCGGGAAAACTCTAGCGCCATTTCTGCGTGGAAGAAAAATTTTCTTTCTTTTCTTCATAAATACAGAATCAGTACTTAACCCTATGCAAATGTAAGAAACGAAAGCCAATGTCGTTCAGATTTGAAGGCGAAGTTTTGAAGCCTGAATTTAACTAATATTTGCCATCCAAGTTTGAAAATACTCGGATACTGGCATACGAAGTTATTGTCATGCTTGAAATACTTATCGGTGCTATCCTTCCTCTACATTGCACTTAAATTCATTACATTGAGTCATTCATTACGCTAGGTGCAATGTAGCCAAGAAGATTCTTGACCTGCTGACAAAATTTCGATGGGGATCCTTCAAATATCCTTCGTACAACCCCCATATATCCGCATGCGACTCCCATGCCTTGGGTCTACGAAAAACTTCACTGAAAGGTCAACTGTTTTCCTGCGACAAGGAAATGAAGAAAACTGGATCTGTCGGTAACTCGGAAGTTTTGCACTGAATCGGAATTTGCTCTTCAACTCATCAGAAGACAAGATCTTTTATTCCTTTCAATCACGCCCGGATTTATGTACAAGGTGTCCGGAAATTGTGGAACACATTTCAAAAATTAATTAAAAAAAACCTAACTATGTTACAACTATACATTCTTTTTTAAATGAGAGAGCAAATAAAGTTTTTTTTTTTTCAGATAGGTAACGCGGCGTTACGGCGTTCTCAATTTGCTACAGGGAGAGGATTCCGTACGCAATGATCGGCAGAAGCCGATGAGCGTTTTCTGGTTTCCTTTTTTAGTTTTTCTTGAATATCTCAAAAAATATTACGTTTTCACACTACATGTGAATTAACAAATTAAAATGCGTAAAATTCCCTACAAATACATGATTTTATTTTTCTTCTAGCTTTAATAGTTTCGTAGATAATGCCGTATCTAATGGCTCTCAAAAATGGGAGATTTTCAATAATTTACGGCCACTTAGACCACCGTAATGGCGCGATTCCTATCTGAAAAAAACATTTCGAATTGCTCTCTCACTTTTAAAAAAACAAAACGTAGTTGTAACATTATTAGGGTTTATTATTATTATTATTATTAATTTTTGAAATGTGTCGCACAATTCTCTGACACCCTGTTTAATCCCTTTTCTAATTAGCAAACACGCATATGGTGATATAGTTGGCCCAGAAGCAATTGTAAACGGAATAATTAGATGATAAGCAGATTAGTGGATTGTAAAATCCTAATCGTTTATTAGCACAGCGTCTTTATATCCAGTGAATAGATAAAATAAAGAAGATTCCTAATTTGTGAATGATTAAAAAAACCATTGATTTATTTATTAACGCACTGAAAATTTTAACTTCTGTTGTGTCAAAGAAAATTGCAAGCCTGTTAAAATTGCTTTCACCATTTAAATGTTCCAAAAAATGTGACTGCAAGTGAATATTGTTTTAGACTACTTCATTTATTTTTTCCGCAATATTTTGCATGGCCTCCGAAAAGCCTCGATTCTCAATTCACATTCTATGTTCTATGGTAATGTTACAGGTGCAAAAACTTAAAAAAAAAAAAATCAGACGCCTTATACATCAATTAGCAAACGAGATTTTAGACGATATGGCGCTTTATTTATTTATTTTTTTCCCCCTTGAGCCGCAGAGGGAGGGTTAAAAAGAGAGAAATGATGGGAGTCCGCATTCCGAGGGTGTGAGGCCTCTCTCTCTTGGCGTGTGGTCCCGGCTAAATAGAGTAACTTTCCGACACCTTCGAAGACTCCGTAATTGCTTCTGCGCCAAGGGTTGCACTTGGCGACTCAACATGATTGGCGGAAACCGCAAGAATTTTTTAATTTTCCGCCAAAGCCTATGAATCTATAACTGCAAAGTTCTTCGCTACAGAAAACTGAAGAGTTGATTTGCTATTGTATTGTTTGAGTGTACTCTGAATTGAAAACTACTGAAAAATTGAATATTAGAGTAATTTCGGGACCATTATTTATTTCTCTCAGACTGAAAAAGTTGGTTTAGTCTTTCACAAAAAAAATTTGAGAGAAATGCTGAATAGCTCAGCGCCAAAGTTAACTTTTTTTCTTAAACGTTTAGTTTAGTTTTTGTTATATTAACGTCCCGTTTTGAAGCAACACGAGGGTTATTTATGGGGAGGGGCCTCGTCATTTTGAACCAAGGTCAGATGACAACAAGGACGACACCTCAGCTGGCACCCCCTCTCCAAGCTTCCGCACCACACCAGCGGGAGGACATTTGACCCTCTACGTATGATTTAGAGTGCAACTGACCCACATACAAGGCGGATTTTCTGTGGAGTCGGGTTTCGAACCTAGAGCTCTCCGGCACCCTACCACTAGGTCACAGCGGATCTCTGTTACTTAAAAGATAAACTGGCGCAGTTATGCAATCGATTACTGAATATCATGTAAAACCGATTACCATGTTATGGATTACGGGTTGATGGGACCCGGCACTCAAAAAAATAATTTTTTTTCTGCTATTTAGACCAATCTTTGCAGTAGTTGGATGCAAAATGGATAAAAGCACGAATTTCTTAACTATTTTTTTATGTGAAGAAATTAAAAGTTTGTTTTTCTTAAATACTTCTTCTCATTCAGTTTTTAATTTTTTCTCACCAAATTATTTTAAGGAATCTTCAAAATGCATTTAAAAAAATTAGGGATAAGATTTTGGATATCTAAATTAATTTCTGCAAAAATTTAAGAAGAAAAGGTGAAAAAATATAACCATTTTTTGAAATTCCTCCGTAATTCTATTAAGCCTATATTATGAGTATACAGAAAATTTTCAAGACAGATAAATACCGTCGTTGTTTAGGCAAAAATGACTAACAAGGGGAGGGCCCGCCTTGGGAAATTCAGTTTGGGAGGACACTTGGTATATTAATAGTATACCTTTAAGGTATTCATCCGTTAAAATGCTAAAGCGCAATGCCCAGCCAATTGGGAGAAAATGGCCCTCAAACGGGCAAAATGTTTGCATGAGGGTACTATACCGACCAAGCTATTCGCGCTTCAACAATATTGACAACTTACTGGTATATAAGTTTTGCCTAAAGTTTGAGGGCCATTTTCTCCCAATTGGCTGACCATTGCGCTTTAGCATTTTAACGGTTGAATACCTTAAAGGTATACTATTAATATACCAAGTCTCCTCCCAAACTGAATTTCCCAAGGCGGGCCCTCCCCTTGTAAGCCCAAAACTTTAATTTCGAGATCTGATCAGTTAAAACTTAATTGATTTTGAGTCGTTATGATAAATAGTAAAAATTATTTTACAGATTTCTAGCTCCTACGATTGATTTACTAATGTTAGATAACTGGTTTCTATGACGAAATAATTAATTGCAAATCCTAATTGACTGCAGCAGTCCGTCAAAAGGTTTATGTGGACTTGGTGGCTTCTGCCTGAACGACGACGATACAATGTGACAGAATGTTATGTTTTTATAGTAAACTCGATTTTGCCAAAAAGTAAACTGAGAAAAATAGCTTTACAAATAGTAACACAAAAATATTTCAATAAAAACAGCTTGTATGAAACTTTTTTTTTCAGAACAATAGCCTAACACAGCAGTTCCCAACCTTCTTAGTTATGCGACCCACCCTTTGTGTAAAAAATATTTTGAGGCCCACTAACTAAATATGCAAGTAAAAAGATACAAACACATAGAATACATGCACATATTATGCACGTATATATCAGTAATTATTTGAGTTTACTGTAAAAGTGTTAAAAATGTATTGTTTACAAATGAAAAAAACTTGATTGTTATTACTTAGCGTTCAGAATGTAAAAAACTCAAAAACAAGCGGTCAAGATTCAAAATAAAAAAACTTGTTGAGGGATTTAATATCTGGTTTAAAAAATGACAGTTTCAGTCCCAAGTCACTTTCTACATTCAGTTTGTTTCTGTACTTATGTTTAAAAAACACTAAGGTTGTGAAAGCAAGTTCACGCAAATATGTGGTCAGAACCCCGTGAAATGTTTCAGAGCAAATTCGGCAACTGCTGGATACTGTTGCCGAACATCTATCCAGAACGGGAACAATGACATTGTTCTAAAAAACGATTTTAGAGTCTAGTCGCATGATAGTTCAATTAAAGATTCTTCTTCATTTGATGATACTTTCACTTTCTCTACTTCTGACTTTGACTCGCGACTAGTGTTACGCGGCCCACCAATAAGCTATCAACGGCCCACAAGTGGGCCGCGGCCCATGGGTTGGGAACCGCTGGCCTAACATATTTAGGTCATAAGATAGCAATCTTATTGATAATCTTTTCCATCTCGTTATTCAAGTATAGCAATGAATATTGTATTGTATCCAGTGGCGGACTGCCCAGGTTGCCAGCTTGCCCCATGGCAAGTGGGCCCCCTTACACGTAAGTCAATATGGGCCCCCAGGATGTGTATGTGTGAGAGAGAGAAAGGGAAAGAACTCTTTCCCGAGCAAATTTCCTATGCCTTTTCTAAAGCAAACAAACAAAATAACAGGTAGTAAACAAGATAACTTAAGAGGTTGTGTGTTATAAGCACATAGCCTCTTGGATACATTCCTCAGCCGGCAAGCATGTGAGAGATTATATGCCCAATGCTAATAATAACTTATTAATGAACAATAAATATTTAAATGCATGATCTTTCTATTGATATTTATTTAGATTTAATTTAGCTAACAGTCCTAATTATGTTTGAGATGCTAATGCCGACCGTTATGTTTTTTTAATTCGGGACTTTCATTTTTCTGTTACGGTTTGTATCCTAATAGACCTGCATCAATAGAATGTATTTCAAAAGAACTTTGTCTTTAAGCAGTTTAAAATCCATTTTTGAGATACCACAACGTATTTATAATGATATTAGCGATGAATGGTGCAATGATATTAGTGAAATTTCAAAGCTAAAGATCATAAAGACTAGATTTAGAAATTCATTATCTGAAGATAATTTGGAATCCAATATATTGCTATACATTGGAAAAGAATATTTACTAGATGATTTGGATGCAGAAGAAATTATTGACAGATTTGCACAGTCATCTAAAGGACTCAGAACTTTAATGAAGTGAACAGTATACACTTCTGTATTTTTGAGTTGTTGATCTTTGACAGGGAAAAGTATTCTTTAAAAATATTGAATTGATAGATAGTTTGCACTTTATTTTTTATTATTCTCAAAGTACAATATAGTTCCAAAATTGCAGTATGCTATACACTCACAAAAATTATTTAAAATTCAATCATAAATTTGTATTTATATTGGTATTTTTTACTTCCAATAAATATGTATATGTGTATACTGTAATAAGAATTTGCATCACAGAATTTTACATTAGGAATAGATTATGTTTACTTATTGATTTTAATTTCTTATAGTTGTAATAGACAAAATTATATGTATGAAGCATTGCAGATGAGAGTGAGCCTCCTGTAATGTCTTGGCCTAAGTGTGACCAAATAATTCAAGCTTAGGTTG
>BGPR01019974.1:0-26109 GCA_013235015.1 Araneus ventricosus
AAAAGCAAGTTCTAATAGACATGTTTTAAAACCATAGCAGCAACAAGGATGTGTTGATCTTTTAATTGTAAATTGACATTCAATAAAAAGTCATGACACTTTAAAAGAAGTATTTGTGAGAAGCTACAAAGTGAAATTATATCAGTCTGCGCAATGCCATACTCATCATTCCATATCAAATAAAAAAACATTGGACAAAATGTACCTCCATATCAGATTTCATGAAATTTGGCATAAGTATATTACTGATATAGACTTGAAAAAGATGCAGATTTTATGTAGGATAGTTGACTAGTTTTGAACTTTGCTCGGACCTCTTAATTTAACTAGAGTGCGAGATAAGTAAGTTTACAACATTTTTTCATGTCTTTCGCCCAGTGATATAACATACTACAAGAAAATATAAAATTTTGTCAAATTTAAATTAAATTAATTTTTTTAAAAGCATATTTTAAAAATTAATTCCATGAATAGTTTAGTCATTGCTAAGATATCTGCAAAATATAAATTTGGAATGATGATGGGTTAATTGTTAAAATTTTTTTAAACTGAACGCGTGTTTTTCATTAATCTCCTGTATTATATGTTGAATAATATAAGAAAGCTCATTTTACACGCTTGATAAAATAAATATGAATGCTAACAAAAGAAAAAATAACGTATAATGATAGGTATAGAAAACTTTTCATATAAGTAGTAGAGTTTTGTTTAGTCATTTGAAGTCTTGAAAAAGCCAGCATTTGTTTTGCTACATCCTTTCAAGATAGAATACTCTTCTTCCGTATGAGTCACAGGATCTAAGGATTCACTTTTGTCAGAACGCCCACTCACAGAGCATCAGCACTTTTTGGATACAAGAATGATGTAGACGGTAAAAATGGGTGAAGAAAAGTTATTTTTAATTCATAAAGTTCATTTTTCTGCAAAACATAGTCGAGTCACCAGTTTCCTTCATAGAAAACAGTGATGCAGCCAGATATGTATTCTAATTTAAGTTCATCTGGAGATTTTGAGACTTCCTTTTTCCAACAAAGGAAATCATTCAAAAAGTATTTTACCCATAATGTTGATGTAGATTTGGGAATGAACGCATGGTATTGCTGTGTTCCCCGGAGAGACAATGCTTGATCAAAGCGACTTTTCAAGAATAATTCTGATTCAACATATTTCTCTTGGGTTGAGTAGACAATGTCTACTTTGGTAATGTTTTCTACAGCCCACTCAAAAAATTGTCATGGGGTCTGAATTTGATTTTCATACGGTTTTTACAATTTGGTCTTCCAAATTGAAAAACAAACACATTTTCAATTAGTTATAAACGACTTGTTAAAAATAAACCAATAAATTTAAACACGAATTTAAAAAAGTTTATACATGACTGATGTTAATTTACTTTAAAACTGTAAATTTAAAACATAATTTCATAACACACATTTTCATTTTCCTAAAGCAATTTTTAAAAAATCCTGTTTGAGGTTTTGGGGCAAATTTTTGAAAATTTACATTGCTGCAATTCAAAAACTAGTCAACATATCTCGATAAAATTCAGTGTCTTTCTAAGTCTATATCAATAGTAATCTGAGATGGTGAGGTTTATGGAGTGTGTCGAGTTGACCTGGAACGACCCAGCTGCTTCAGAAAGAGATTCATGAAATAACACAACTGCTGTTTCAAATATAGTTTCAAAACACACAATACTGTTTGAAATTAAACTCTTCTAAAATATAACAATTTCTTTTAAATTTATTAGGATCATAATTAGGGATATTTTAATTAGGTGTAATGTTATACAGCAAAGCTTCCTCCCATACTGTCAGCTTAAGCCATCAGTAATTATAGCTCTTAATTATTCAAAATTTATCTGAAAATCCAAACACAGAACACAAACCTCTTTTACTATAACATCCTTATATATATGTTCAAATTTACAGACATAATTTAAACTGCCTCATTTACTTACTTCTATTTTTAAAATATTATTTCAGCACTTTAACAGACATCTAAATAGTTAAGAACCGAGGTAAAACTAATGTAATGTTTCAATGAATAAATAACGAATGCATTACTAGACACTTCCATTTTTAATAAATCCCTGTTTAATATCTGAAATTTTCAAAATCTAGTTTAAAAATGGTTCTTCTAGATCATTTTATTATTTTTTTTCTTTTAGCTTTATGGCAATAAAACAAGTACTTCTCCATTAGAATGACAGCAATTGTCATTAAACATGAATGTTGGCACAAAATATTGTTTTCCTGTTAATGCACCAACAGCACAGCATTGTACTTGGCACATTTGATTGAAAGGAAAGTAAAAACAGGGGGTAGAATTTTAGGTCTATGCTTTGATCAACAATAAGCTAAACAGAATAACAGATAAACTGAACCATTTGATAACAGATTTTTTTAATTAGATAAAACAAATATCTATCTCCTATTTATCAACAAAGAGAAGATAAATTACCTTAAGTAAAAAATAACTCAGGATTTTACCCGTAATTAAATATGTTAGAATCTTCCTTAAGAAACAAATTTTGATCTCCCTAATTTAAAGAATTAAACAATAAATAGAGGGGGAAAAGTACCACTTAAATGAAAGACAGAAAACAATATTGGAAACAAGGTTATGCAAAATGGTAAGTATATTTGCTGAAATTCATAAGGAAAGAAGTAAAATCTTAAAGAGAAAAAAATTTTATTTTTCACAAAACAAAAATCAACTCCTCAAATCTACTAACAATCTTCCATAGGTATCAGCTTACTTGAGTGCAAAATAAACAATACGAAGAAGTTATTCTATACATCCTCATAATAGAAAATTTAATACGTGCTCTCGAATAATGACAAGTACTATCATAAAACCATGAATCAAGTATTAAAATGAGTTTTAAAAGAAGAAAAGTATTACACAATGAAAAAAAAAAAAAGACTGCTCAGTTATTAGTAAAATATTCTAATCAGTAAAATTAAATTCTAAACCATAAAACGTTTCATACTATAATAAGAGAAGTCAAAAGCATGAAAGAAAAATAACATATTTTATTCATTATCAGAAAAAACTTAAAAGATCGGAACTTTGATCAAAAATAAAAAAAAATCGCTTGCGTCTTAAAAATCATATTATACATTTGTAAACTTATTAATTAAGAAAATAATCAATACTTACTTGAACAATGATAAAAATAGTCAAACTACTGCATTTTAAACCGCCATGTTTTAACTATTATTATCATTGCCATTGAGAATTATAACTATTTCGTAGTGGAAAGCAAATAAAAAAAATTACGATTCACGAAAAGGGTAAGATATTATTATAATAAGCGCTTGAAATTGAAAAGAATTTAAATTATTTTAATGATAAAAATTTCCATACCTTGAAATACAGTTATAAATTTTAGAAATTGCATAAGTATAAAATAATTTCTAAGTATTTCAAGTCTTTGACCCATGTCAACCTAGCCATAATAGACCGATGACCAGTGAAGCGGTCGGTCATTGATGTTTAATTTGCAAGCAATGATGAGATGTTTTACTAGAGAATTTTATTTCCAGATATACCGATGAGGCAACATACAATCCAGAATGATAACTTTCTGAAAAAGTTTGATATGGTAATTTTTTATAACTATTCTTTCAGAACAAGAACTTTTTTAATGAGAAAGTGGCATCATAACGGTTCTGTGTTGTTTTGTTTGTTTACATTTAGCATAGTGATAGTTGCGGGGTGAGGTGAAATGTTTCGTCAATTTAACAAGTGCCATGTATTAAAATCTAGTATCTGCAAGCCCATCTTTAATCGTTTGTTTTCTAAGAAATTTGAAAACAATGTTGTGAAACGTCTATCAACGTCAAATTCTTCGTTGGATATATCTGGCATATATCCCCCTATCATCACAAATTTTGATGGTGATGGAAATATTGATTTTAAAAAATTGATGCTGAATTTAGAAAAATGGAAATCAATTCCATTCAAAGGTATATTAAAAAATTGTTAGTATTAAGGGAAAAATTGATTCCATCCGTTAAGATTTGATAAGGAAAGTGTTCTCGAATGGTTTATCCTATATGTCTGTGATCTAGGGACTGAACCCTGACTTTGTATTGATTTCACAAACTCCCCTAATTCAGGGTCTCACTGTAATCAGCGTAATACTAGATTCTTTCTAGAGCATCAATTCTTCGTCTATGTGGGCAGAATAAGTGCTCTAAAGATCCCTACCCACCCTAGACAACACATCTTGTTACTTCGGGCATTCTTTTTCTTTTTCATACTCTGCAAACTAGAGATATTATACAGGGTGTCCGCGAGTTTTTGGACACATTTTAAAAATTAATAAATAATGCTACAACTGCAGTATTTTTTTCGGATAGTTAACACGCCATTACAGTGGTCTAGGTTGTCGTAAATTACTGTAAATCTCCAATTTTTTAGAGCCATTGTCTGCGAAAATATCAAAGCTAGAAGAAAAATAAAAGCATTTATTTGTAGGGAATTTTAAACTCTTTGATTTCTTAAACCAGTTGTAAATCGAAAACTGAAGAGTTTTTGGAGAGAGAATTGGAGGCGCCTGCATCGCACGATAACCCTTGCGATTTTTTAAAAGATAAATAGTTTTGATATTCAATCTGGGATTTGTTTATTATCACTTAAAAGATTTTATTATGTTTGCTGAGTATAATATTTTTTAGTTTCGTCTGCTATTTTTATATCTTTACAATCTATATATTTATGGTAAAAATTCGACAACAGATTATACTTTTTTTTATATCATCAATGTTAAATTAAAATCTTCATGGTATGTTTTGTAAATCCAATGTTATGGAAGATATAGAAGGAATTATATTTAATGCACATTTCAAAATGACAATAACAAATTATTTGGCTGAAAAATATTTTAAAAAAAGAGGCTACTATCTACCCCCCCCCCATTTTTCCCGTCACACTCAACTATCCGGACTTTTCAGGTATCCGGAAATCGGCATTTCCTGAGCATTCCGGTTAGTTAAGCTTTTACTGTAATTGTACTGAAATTACCCGTATTATTTAGTCACCCAATCTGTAGTGGGTGCTTTTAGAGAAACAAGAATAGTAACTCTCCACACATTCTAGGAAAACCATAGACTAAGGTTGGGGAGCCTTTTAGCTCTAAAAGGCCTCATTAAGGTTAACCAGTTGGGCAAAAGGCCACACAAGCAGAATCTTTAAGTTTATTGTTCTGTAATTATTATTTTATTACAGACAAATATATTATTTCAATGTAAACTCTAAATAACTGGTAAGGCGGCACAAGAAACTCTAAAAGGCCACATGCGGCCTTAAGGCTGCATGTTTCCAACCCCTGCCATAGACCTTATATTCTAACCTCTTAAAAAGAATGGAAAGCAGTTTCTTATTTCTTCCTCAAAATCCCTGTAGTTATATAGCTTTTTGAATTTTCCTATAGCGTGTAAGCTAAAAGTTAAAAACCTTAGCTTTTTAGACTTTTTAAAATTTTTTCAGAAATTCATTATAACCGTGTAAGCAGTCAAACTAGCCTTTTTATTTTCTTATGCAATTCTATGACAGATAATTCATGTTTATAATGTACATTTTCTTAAAATTCCATGAATAAAATATTCTAAGACAGAGATTTTATTGAAGTTTGATTTATTCACTTTAAAAGCTAATTTTTTTTTCAAATCTTAAAGTCATTTGATTAAAATAATTAGATACTTAGATGGTTAAGAAGCATTTTATAATTATGTGAAAATTTACAAGTCTTAAAATGTGAATGAAAAAGATATTTATATATATAATACTCATTATTGATTCCATTTCCATCAAACTAAACGTGAATGTAAGCTATGAATTTAGAAAACTTTTACCGTAAAAAGTTAATAGATCTTCTTAAAAAGAGAGATGAAGAAAAATCCATTTTGGGAGCCACTTAATTGTTTTAAAAATGCTTTTTTAAAATATCAGAAATGTTTGGAATTTATTATTTGAAATTAATTATTTTTATACTATTTAAAAAATTGCAAAACGGTATAAACTGCCTTATATTGTCGCTGCAAATTGTACTTATTCAGCAAAATTAGTGCATAATGTCTGGTACTATCTAGAAGAAATGGAATTTAAAATTTTCTTTATGCTCCAAAACATATAATTTATTTTTTTTACCAACATTTAAAAAATATTTTAGTCTGAATAACTTAGTTTTCTATGAGAATTAATTGTTAGCTAAAAATAAATTTAAAAATATTTTAAACTAGCAGCAAGCACAAGAAATTTTTAAAAAATGTTTATTATTTTATTTTATTAATAAAAATTCCACTTCTCTGTGAGTAATCCTATTTACAAGTCGTATTATAAATAGTTTATTATGCTTGTGGTTTTAAATATTATTTTTTTGTTTTTGTAGGTTATGTAGTTCTAGGGTCAACTGGAGAATTTGTATGTCTCACTGAAGATGAAAAAGTTAAATTAGTGAAATGTGTAAAAGATGCCAGTACTTCTGATAAACTCATTCTTGCTGGCACAGGATGTGAATGTGAGTTTCATTAAACTTTTGGAATTGAATTTTTTTTTGAAGCTTTAGGATTATTAGATTGTGAAGATCAGAATTTTTCCAAATTAGTAAAATATGAAATTGATATCTGAATTGAAAATTGCGCATGCAAGTTATTTTTATAGTTTCTCATCATGGGTCAATCCAGGCGAAAATTGGAGCTGTTTTGCGACCCCTTCACAAAATTCCACTTCATAAAAATGGCCCTTTCACAAAACTCAAATTCATAAAAACGGCCCTTTCACAAAATTCAAATTCGTAAAAATGGCCCTTTTACAAAATTAATTTTTATAAAAATGATCCCTTTTTAAAATTTTTCCACAGCCAAACAACGATTCTCGAAAATTTGCCCAGTATTTATTCTTACTTTTCTGTATCAAATCGATTTTAAAAGTGAAGATGCATTTCTGCATAATTAAGTGTTTTGTTAAGAAGCAAAGTTTTTTTTAACAGAAAGGTCCAATGTCTCAACATACTTTTAACAATAAACCACTATTATTTTTTAAAATCTGACTTCTTTTTTTAAAGTTTTTGATTGAGGCATTGCACAAAATATGTATTCAAGTATTTTTTTTTTTCAGTGTTATATCAAATTACTGCATATATTTGATTTAATGGAACACTTTTTATATCAAACATAAAAAATAGAAATATGACTGCTAAAATTTAAGGTTTTACGTGATGAAAAAATTTTTCGCGAAAATATTTTTATTTTTCACAAAAATTGGCCCCTAAAAAAAACCTGTATCGACCCCTGCTCATGTTTATGATAATTTGCGTTTTATACCAAGTTTCTGCTGTCCTTTATGTATTAAATTTCCTGAAATATAGTATTAAGAGGTAAGCATTTATGCGGTTGCAGCTCGTCCATTAGGGTTGCAGAGCTGCAACACTCCCGGAAATTATGTTAAAAGCTTGTTTTTTCGGACCTTTTTTTAATCTTATTTGGTTATTTTCCGACATTGAAGAGTTTGAAGAACAAAGAAAATGAAAAAAAAAAAAGAATGAACACAAAGAAAGAACACAGAAATCAATAAGAAGCATGTACACAAGTTAGAGCTGTTTAGAAACAACCCTCGTTAAGATAAAAAATCGCTCACTATACAGCAGCTAAGCTATGCTTCAGAAGATGAAACTGAAGTTTCCTCCCTTTGAGTTTGGTGGTGGCTTGTGCTGCTAACGCTGTAGTCCTTTGGTGCGTGGCCAACTGTGAGATGCTTCTTTTTTTTCCTCCCTCCCACCTGAGGTTAGCCTTCTCTCTCTTGATTTTGTTCTGTTTTTCACTTCTTTCTCATTCGCTATTATTTGGTTATGGTTTCACTTTCAGTTTGCCCTGGCAGAAACCCATCTGCTTTAATACACATTTATTTTCTTTTATTAGAAGTCACTTATCGAAAAAAGATACGTTGATAATTTTCTAAAATACAATTCAGATAATTGCAATGAAAAATTTTGGTCTATTTAGTAGTAAAGCTGTTTTTAAAAGATTCTGTTTAATTGTATTATTTTGAGAGGTTTTTTTACTGCAGCACTGCTCATTTCTGAGCTTACGAGCAACCACTGCATTTATGAATGTCAATCGAAGGTTTTGGTTAACTTTTTTCAGAATTTAAAAATCCTCCATTTATATTTCTATGGTATTAACTTTGCAGAGCAATTCATTTTCTAACTTTCTTTTGCAGAATTTCTGGTGTTTATCAAATGTTGCAAATTAAACGGCAAAAATGATATTTGTAAAATTATTTAATTAAATGGTGGGCAAATAATCTTTATTTTGCTTCAATATATGTGTATATTAATTAAATGGATAACTACTTCCAACAGTCAATGCATTCTTAGTTAATGAAAAGTATATAGTTTTCTAACTGTATTTCATTTGTTACATATTTTTATGCAGCAAATTCTTGTTGCTACATTTTTCATTGCATGTTTTATTTATGTTATTATGAAGTAATACTAAATAACAATTCTAAAATATGACTGCAAATAAGGTGTGTAGTAATTTTAATTTATTTATTATATAATTCTGACTTAAACTAGCTAATTTTTCATAATTGAAGGGCTGCAGGGAAGAAAGATCAGTGTCAATTTTTCAAAATTGAGAGAATTTCAATTATTCTCTGTGGACCTATGATCTTTTTCTCCCAAATCGATTCATGTATTGATTCATTTGGGAACAAGATGGGATGGTATTGATATTTCATTTTTACAAAAAAATTGACATTGATCATTCTTTCCCACAGTCCTTCAATTATCCTCATCTGAAAATACTTCTCAATAACATTAGCATATTCATGCTATATGAACAATATATAACATTAGCATATTCATGCTATGTTAGCCTTGCAAGCAAACTATGAATATACTCTTTGCTTCAAATTCTTGTAAAATTTGACATAACAAGCTTTGTCTGAAATATCTTACAACAAATACATTGAAAATCAATTTCATAGATTATATTATTAAAAAATTTTTTCAGCTACTAGACACACTATTGAATTAACAAACAAGATGGCTAGTGTTGGTGCAAATGCTGCACTTGTTGTCTCTCCATGTTTTTATAAAGGGAGGATGACTGAGGATATTCTTTATGACCACTACCAAAAAGTATGCAACAGTTTTTATTCATTTTATGAATTTCAGTACTTTCTTTTATTCTACTATATTTAAAAAAAAAATCAGTTTTATTTAAGGATTTTAAAGATTTTCTTTGTTTTTTTATTAGATTTTTTTTCTTCTTCTTCTCTAATCATGTTTTACATCTAACTACAATCACTTAAACTACAATTGATAATTTTGTTCTGTATGTTAGAAATATGGTTTGATTGCTTAAAAAAAAATTCTTTTGATGTGAAGCTTCAGTTTTCTTTTATTTTAACTTTTTAATTAAATTCATAGTATCAGGGATGAGATTTTTCCACTTTTTGGCGGATTTCCGCTTTTTTTATTTTCTTGAAATGAAAAATTTCTGCTTTTTCACAGAAAATTCCGCTTTTTCTTTTTTCCCGAAAAGAATCTGCTTCCCCCTCCCTTTTTTTTCATAACAGTTGTAATTATGATTAGTATTTCATTGTTAATTTGGTATTCCTTTTTTGTCATATGTAATTTTTAAGTGTCCTTTATTTTTTGATTTGCTGATTTTAGGCCTGCATGTAATTAAACAATTATCCACTCACAAACATATATATATATATATATATATCAATATCATAAAAGTCAAAAATATTAAAATAAAATGGAGAGACTGTAGTAAATCGGTAAAAGCGTATAGATGCTCATCAGGGTAAGTAAAATCTATACGAACCGTTAAAAAATTTAATGAAATCATAATGTTTTCTGCGAACAGTGTTGGCATATAGCTAAAAAACACTGTCCTTTACCCCGAACATTATGATAAACCAAGAATTTGAATGAAATACAATTAAAAGAAATGAAGTTACCAACCTAACACTGAGAGATGCTACCAACGGGAGACGTGACAAAGGGAATAACTGAGCGCGTCATTTAGTGACCGGATGTTTACGAAAATATCAAGTTACTTCTGAGGTTGGGGGAGTTTCGATGAAGATTAGGAAATCGATGGGAAAAAAAAGGATGAAAGCGAACTACATTGAGGAAACGATGAAGATTAAAGAAATGACGAAAAAAGGAAAGGAGTGTATTTAAAAATTAATGTGTAATATAAAAAAATATAAGGTGTAAATAAATATTAAGGGATGAAGATAAAAAGGAAAGGAGTGTATTTGAAAATTAAGGTGTAAATAAAATTAATGAAAGATGATAAAAAAGGAAATGAGTGTAGTTAAAAATTATGGTGGAAACGGTAAGTGTTAAATAATATTTGAATTTGAAATCCGTTAATAAACGACTTAAAGATGCGTTTTCGAGGTAATCACATTAGACCTGTCTGGCTTGAGAGACCCTACCACAGTATTAGAACTGCGCCAGCATAGCTCTAATATGCAGTCCTTTACTTACATCTTAAAGCCATTAATTAAAGGTTCGTAGAAGGAGGTAGGAATTTCATTACTATTAAGGTTATTTTTAAGGTGTTGAATTTGTTTCTTGATTGAATTTTTATCGCTGCAGGTTTTGTTAATTCTTATGAGTTGATTAATGATAGTGTTTTTGTAGATTTTAGAAGAGATATTAGAGTTCCAGAAAATATATCTATTGACATTGAATTTAAACTCGTTTCTTTTGTCATAAATATCAATTTTTAAATTATTTTGATTATCAATAATTAAGTCCAGAAAAATAACTGGATCTTGATAGCTATTGGTTTGTATTAATTTAAGTTCATTTGGATATAGAGTATTTTTAGTTGTATTGAAATCTTTATGGTTAAAAATAATGAGGTCATCAATGAATCTAAAGACTGAATTCGAATTAATAGCGATATTCCGTTCAAAAAAGTGTAGAAATAAATTGGCAAGAATAGCTGGTCCCTTGTGGGATGCCTTTAATTTGCTGAAAGATATTTTCCCCGTTGAAAATAAAGTTATTGTAAATACAGTAATTTGTAAGATCTTTCCACAATGTTATTGGGATGTTAAGTAAGTTTTTTAGGTCGTAGAAATAGTTCATTAAGACTTCTTGTAATTTATCTAATGGGATGCTTGTGAAGAGGTCTTGAAAATCATAGGTTTCTATTGTATCTATTTTATTATTTTTAAGGAATTCGATAACTTTATTATTGTTTTTAATTATCCAGGTAAAATTTTCGTCTTCAATAAACTTGAGGATAATGTTCAGATATTTGGAGAAGATTATTCCAGGTTTATACATATAGGTGTTTGTACCGCAAGTAATGTATCTAAATTTAATAGGCTGTTTATGGAACTTAGGATAGATGACAATATACGGAAGGTTGTTATTTACATTGTGGCATCTAATTTTTTTGTTTAAGGCTAAGATTTTTTTCTTAATAGTGATGATATTGGATTTACACTGTTTAAAGGTTTCTGAAGACTTTAGTTCCGTGTATAATAGTTCAAGATAAAATTTCTTGCAAATTAATGCGTAGTTGCCGGCTGCCTTGTCAATAGGGGTTATAATGAATTGTTGTTGCAGAGTTTCGATGCTTTCCTTTATACTACGTAATTCGTAGGTGTCAATTCTTGCATTGAGTAGTCTGTAATTGCTTTTTATGAAGTGTTTAAAGTTGAAATAAATATTCCATTTCCATTCGGTGAAAATATATAGTATATTCCACTTTCGGCTTTTTCTTACCGCAGATTTTTTTCTTGACATTTTGTTTTTTGAATGTTTATTTTGTATATGTTGCTTTTGCCTTTCTGCTATGTTTGTTTCGTATTTTTTATATATATATATAATAATTTATCGCGCTTAAATGCTTAAGTTACTTAAAACGTATATCACACGTAAAATTTTCAGATTTCTATTTTCAGCTTTTTTGGTTTTTTTCCAATCTCATCCCTGTAGTAACCTCTGTCTGTGTATTTTTTTCATTTTAACATGAATATTTTAGAATCAATATGAAATATAATGTGAAAGTTTATTACAACTTTTTGTGTTAATTTTTTGTAATTCATTGCCTTAAATTCTAAATGCATATTGCTTTTTTGTACTTCACATGAGATCTGACAATTTTAATTTAATTTTCTAATATTAAAATATATATTTTCTGATAAATAATTTGTTAAATGTATATCATTTTCTTGTTGTTATGCACTTTCTTAGCCAAAATGCAGAAAATATGAGTTAGTTTTTACATATTTATTCAACATATAAAATCTATTTTATTTACAAAACTATTTCCAGATCTTAACTGTATAAAACAAATTCTTAGACTTCTTTTTAAAAGTTAAATATTTACTACTAACTAATATTATATATTTTGTTTGCATTTTACTTCGATACAATATATGTTTCTTAAGATCCATTTGCTTGATATGTAAATTTTTATGACTTAGACATGTGTAAGTTTTGAAAACTAAACTGGAGCTAAGGATGTTACAGTTTTGATTTAAATTTTTTAACTTTTCAATGTTGTCTGTAGGTTTTGTTTTTTAATTAGTGTGACTTTGTAGTTCACCAGTTTGTTTTCTTCTTACCAATCTAGTAACTAGTCTGTTATTTTATGTAGGAATGTAACGAATATTGCGCTCTTTTGCCGACAGATACTCACTTTAACAAATATTCGCTTTCACCTTAACAGATATTCCGCAAAATAAATTCATGGATATTAATTTTTCAAAAATGTACTTTTAAATATATTTAACAAAGAATATTGCAAATTTACATTTATTACCTTAAAATACCCTTCCTAACTTTTACTCAGTTTTCACTTTCATAGTACATAAGTGCATTTAATAATGCTAAATATCATCATTATCATTATAAAGCCTGAAATTATGATGCAAGAACAATACTAGTTTATCAGTTTCAGTTGGTTTCACATATATTATCAGCTTCAGAACTTACTTTCTGAAGCTCACTATATACTGTGCTTGCAGGAGCTGAAAGATACTTTCTATATAAATTTGCAAATCTTGGAAATTTTTTTCCACCAATTAAGTTGACACTCCATCCTAACTATTACAGCTAGGTGAAGTGGATGAAGCTAAGATTAGAGCATCCTAGCCGGGGGTTTTTTTTTTTCTTTAAAGATTTAAAGAAAATTCGATATATTTGATTTAAATCTGATTTTTTAAAAATTTAAGTCAAGATTTTTTTATTTTAATGATTTTTTTAAAACTATATATATATATATATATTTAACATTTGTATATTAGACAATGAGCCCTACAATCATAGAATTATATAGATATAACAACATACCAGTCATTAAGCTCTACTTTCCTTAAAAAATCAACAACATAAATTTTTAAAAAATCAATTAAAACATGTAACAATTAAAATTTGTGAACTAAATATGAACAATAATATACTTTTGAAATTTAAGACAATTTTATTAAGGAAAAAAGGAACAATATAATAAAAATTACATTTCTTGACTATAGATATATTATTGTGTGCTAGAATATTGGAGAATTTTACACTCATCTGTTCATTTGTGTCGTTACAAACACAAGTTTTGAAGTTTTCTCTACTCCTAATCTGTTTCATAATTTAGAATGGACTACACTAAATTTTGAAAAAATCCTTTCAACACTCTAATTTGCTTGTGTTTTCAAAAATAAAGATATTGAAAGTACTCTAGTTACATCAATTCAATGAAATATTTTTTTATGTTCTATATATTCTTTCTTTAAAATATACATTTAAAAATATTTTAAAATCACTATTTAAAGATACATGAAGAATTTTATT
This sequence comes from Araneus ventricosus, assembly GCA_013235015.1. NCBI lineage: Eukaryota > Metazoa > Arthropoda > Arachnida > Araneae > Araneidae > Araneus > Araneus ventricosus. The sequence continues at coordinate 13,844 of BGPR01019974.1, forward strand.
TCATTAAAGCAGATTAACTTGATATTTAAAATAAAATGGTTTAAATCAGTGATTTTTTTAAAAGCAGTCAGTTGATTTAAATAAGCTAATTTAAATCGCTGCAACCCTGATCCTAGCTATAATTTAATTTTAATTTATTCTCTGAATTTTCTTCTGTGTGTGTCATTGCCATATTCTGTAATGGTGAACTCTTTTATTTCTGTGAAGCAATCCTAAAATGAAAAGAGTTTCTCATTTCTTGTTATTGGAATTAAGGTATTTAAAATATTACCAAAATACATCAAGGTGTTAAATTTTGTTTAAATATACAAATAATGATAATCAGTTTTATTAATCTTTAATTTTTTTCATTTAAAATCTGAGAAATACTTTATTTGCAATCAAAAGTAAAATGTTTTTATAAGGTGGGTATTCGACCTGAAATTTGAGTGGATATTTCGTATACGACTATTCGTCCAAACCACTATTCGCTACATTCCTAATTTTATTTATTTTTTTATATATTGTTTTTAGAAATACTTTATTGCATGTAAATATACAAAACGCATCTGTATGTGTGTTCACATTTTGCTGTTTTAGTGAACTGTTAATATGTTGACTTCCAAGCCTACTTTGAAGAAATCTAACCACCATGAGTTATCTTGTGGTTGCTAATCAACATATTACTTTACTAATAAATGAATTCTGTGTGTATTAAGTGCTATTTCAACTGAATTTACTTCTTCTCTTAGATAGCAGATTCTAGTGAGATACCTATTATTTTGTACAGTGTTCCCCCCAACACTAATATAGATTTAAGTGCCTCATTGGTTGCCAAACTTGCAGATCATCCTAACATAATTGGACTTAAAGACAGCGGTGGTGATGTAAGATACTTTTCTATTACATTCTATATGCTTTTTATACTTTAATGTTTATATGTTGAAATATCTAATTCTTATCATCTGTTGTTTGCTGTTTTCTTTCTTTCTCTCTAATTTTTGATAAGATTTTAAACATATTGTGACAAAATGATCTGGTGGGTGTACTTGAATGCATTCCAATAAGCAGGATTACAAAAATAAAGCTCTTTATTTTACAGGTATTCTAAGCAAAGAAACGTAACACAAATATTAAAACAGCACTTGTAAAAACTCACAACAGAGATTACCGTTAAATCTCAACACAGCGTTCAAAGGTTTCCTATTAGCTCACCAGCTTGCTTGCTAATCAAAATCCAACCGACTCTTCTTGGCTTGAGAGCTTGCTTTTATACCTTTCAACAGGAAGTGGCTTCATTACGTAGGAAGTGACATAATATCTAGAAAGTTCATGAAACCAGTAGAAATAGGTTGAAAGTTTGAGGTCCTTCTGGAACATTCCTTTTGTCGCCAAGGTCGCCAAGTTTAGCATCTCAGGGAAGTGACTTTATAGCTTCGTAACAATATCAAGATTGAAAGTGCTTAACTTTTATTTGCAAAATATGGTTCATTCTGGCCTGTTCCTTCACTTCATGATCAGAAGTTTGTAAATTTAGAAGATTTCTATAAGGCAGATGCACACACATTTTAAATTTGTATAAGCCCCAAAGCTGTCACAGCGATGTCACATGTAAGTTTGGAGAGTAGAGCACTAATTAGGTTTTATCTTCAGCATCTGATTACAAATAGCAGCTGACAGCCGCCATGTATACTCAAACCCTCAATGGTTTGAATTTATTGTGTAGCTTTAAAATGGCAAATTAATCTATTGAAAAAAATTAGACTAAATTAATTTATGCATACAATTCAAAAAAATTTTTGAACACTTTTTAAAAATGGTATGTAATGATGAGAGAGAGAGAGAGTAACTGTAACTCTTAAAATATTATATATATTTTAACATATACATATGGCAGCATTTCTATAAATATATTTGAAAGGAATTTTTTGAGGATGTGGAAGGACTATGGATCTTACTAGATGAGAGCTAGGAAAAGAAATAAATTTATTTGACATTCATGCTTGAAAATTTATTTAAATAATGAACTGTTGATAATATACCTTGTTAAATATTTTGTGATCCTTGATTTAATTGCAGATCACAAAGATTGGTTTCATAGTACACAAAACTAAAGGCAAAAACTATGTTTAGCTATATTTATGCGATTCAAAAAAAAGAGAACTCTAACATCACCTAGAAATTAGATTTAAAAAATGACGGGAGGCCGTCATTTCAAACATTCGCTTATGTTAAATGCATTGGACTACTTTACTCGTATGACTCTTTTGTTTCTTGTAAGTTTTTAAGTTTAAATAAGCTTTTTTTTTGTAACTTCTGTTGTTACCCTTTATCTCTAAAATAAGATATTAGTTATGTTTTCAACATATGTAGTTACTGAGATGTAGAGGATCGCGTCACCAATTCATGCGTATTTTTGTCCAACTTTGCGACTCGGTAGTCGTCGAACTAAAATTTCAATTAAATTTTTTTTTTTTTTACCCTTTATCTCTAAAATAAGAGAGTTTTGTTTTTAACATATGTAGTTACCTTGTTATAGATCTCCCATACCAAGTTTTGGCATGTGAATCAATTTCCTTCCTGATACTGCAACGGGAGAAACATAGTCATACGTTAAACAAACAAATGAAAATTAATAAAGACTCATTGTATCTTGGACATTTGTCAGATCTCTCACAGAAAAAATCCCATTTTTGAATCATTGCTGAGAGAGTGACCCTTGATGAAGTCCCTAAGCCGTATTCTCCTTTTATTTTGCTTCAATCATTTTGTTACTTGGACTCAGTTAGTTTGTTATATATATGTAAAGTATTGCAAAATCTTTGAAAATAATTTTTGGGGTGTGTAGGGATTATATGTCTTACTGAATGAGATCTAGAAAAAAGAATAAATATATTTTACATTGATGCTTCAGAATGCATTTAAATAATGAACTGTTGATAATATGCCTTGATGAATATTGGTTTAATTGCAGATCACAAAGATTGGTTTGATAGTGCACAAAACTAAAGGCAAGAACTTTCAAGTTTTGGCTGGATCTGCAGGATTTTTATATCCTGCTTTATGTGTAGGTAAGGATAGTATCAGCTATTTCTAAAAATTAATTTCTCACTCAAAAATCTAGAAATGGTTGGTGCTGTTTTTTGTTTCCATTCAGTGTCATCAATAATGCTTCTATGCTTCGACTTGTATTTTTGTCTAAGTTTTAGTGTATTTTTGTGACATTTTTGCTTAATGTGCACTTATGTGCAGCTTTTATAGTGATTTATTTTAGCTTAAGAGTAATATAAGCAATGTCATGTGGTACCCAGATATTATAATTAAGTGTAAAAGTAACTGCTTACCAATATACTTTATTTTTCTAGTTTACATACAAAGTAAAATTTAGTTAATTTGCATTATTTTTCATATGTAATGCTTTTTATGCTTATTTTTTATATGAATCAATATAATACTTTTTATTAATTTGTTGTATTGAAAAGAACAGTATAGCTAAAAAAAACTTCTATGCATTAAATAATTTTTTTAAAAATCTTATTAAGAGTTCAATGCATCTTGCATTGACGAACAGACACTACTTTAAATTATGCATAATGGCTCTGTTTTGTTAATAGTTTATGGTTTAAAATATTTATGGGTAGGGGAAACTACAGAGACTTGACCCCATGTGATTTTCTCAGCTTGTGAGATTATTGGTAATTTTTGTGCACCATTTTTATTTGACCTTTGGTCACATGGTCATTTTAATTCCTATCTTAAAAGCCATCATAATGGTATATAGGTAAATATATTTTGGGAACCCAAAAGTAAATTTTCACTTTTTCATTCCTCAGTGGATAGGAAGTTTACTATTGAAGATGTGATAAATTAAAATATTTCTGAGGTTTAAGCATGCTTCTAGCTTTAATTTGATATGTAGCATTATGCGGTATTTTAATTCCAAGTGGTTTAATTTTTAGATTATTAGTGAAAGTCAAGTTAGAGAGACTTGACCTTATCAAAAACCATTGCAGCTTCGATGTTGTAGCCGACTGAAGCGCATTTTGTGGTTGGGATCAGTTTTCTGCTGCGTGGAGTTTGTCGGCAATATGGCAACTCAAATATAGAGAATAATTGTTTAAAAATTGTTTGTTAGCAATTATTTAATGAGTAAAATTTCTTTTTAATATGATAATTTCAAATAAGGCAAATAATTATTTTAGTAAGAATTTTAAAAAGAATTGAAATTTATTTATTCTGTTTTTTCCTCACCTGAGAAAGAAGGATTTATTTACTATTTTAATAAAAGCACTGTTCCCACAGATTTGCAACCATTGGATGTTGCAGTTTATTCACCATTTAAAGATTATTGCAATCATCATTGTGTTAAACAAATAACCATTGCAAAACCAGGGATGCCACTTACAATTTATAATATTGCCCAGCTTGTGGGAAAAGCCTTTCCTCAAGCATTTACTGTGACCAACATAACAAGTGCCTTTAAAGTTATAGGAATTTGGCTTTTTAATGCTAATAACTTCACCGACAATGATGTCATGTGTTCATCAGTAAGTCAGACATGACACATTTCCGCGGAAACGCGGATTTCCGCTTTTTCGGCATCGAATTTAATCATTTTTGGGATCGCCCCCCCTGTGCAAAAAATTTTTTTCTCCCCCGCCCGGGGGGGGGGTGCTCACGCAAACAAAAGTTGTGCGCCATGTGAAAATTTTGCTTATGGCTCTAAGGCGAAAGAGTTTTGAATTCATAAGATATTGCGTAATCCTGCCGAAAGTTATGTATCGCCGTTTTGCCGCGCTTTGGGGTCAAAGTTGAGCATTGGGAGGAATGCCTCAAAAGTTTGTATTCTTTTCTTTCTCGTTTCGCCCAATCGTCTTTCATTTCATCCAATCACAATTCCTTCCGAAATTTGATTGGATGAAAGAAAATCATCCACGAATTTCTTCCGATCCGAATTTCGTGAGAAAAAAAGATCGCTGAAGCCAATTTATTTTCGCGTTCTTTTTAACATTCTTTTCTTCGTTTTTGTTAGTTATTACGATTTCATTTTTGTTAGTTTTCGTTCCCTAACGTTTGTCTATCAACACAGACATGACACGTTTGGATAACGCGGATTTCAGCGTTTTCGGCATCGAATTTTGTCATTCTTGGGATCGATGTAAATCTGCATTAAAATTTTTGGTAATGCGTTTGGGGGGAGATGGTGCGCACACAAAAGACGCGAAAAGCACGCAAACAAAAACTGCCTGCCATGTGCATATTCAAAATAATGTCAGATTTGATAGATAAAAGATCAGAAAGAATGTATATTGAAACATATTCTTCAATTTAGAGTGTTAAATACAAAATGATGAGCAAAGAGCAGTCTGCTGTTGAATATTTTAGAAAAAAATATTTTTTATGTGATGCTATTGATAGTAAGTAACGTGCAAAAATTTTAGGTCATCAAGCAAATGGTAATAAGAGGAACTTGATAGTGAGAAAAACCCCCAATCAAAGAAAGAAAACAAAATTTTGAAAATGGAGGAAAATAGCAGACTGAAGCATAAAAGAAAGTTTGATCTGTTAGCTCAAAAAATGAGAAACAAAAGTTTTAATAATTATGTATAATCAAAAAAAGTTTTTACAAGGCCATATTTTTTAGTGAGATAATTCTTACCATAGTTTTTATTTTAACAAAACTTTTTGCGAATTCATTTTTCATCCATTAATTTTCTTTTAAATAATAATTCTACAATATTTTTAATATCTCAAGCACTTTTTGTTTAAATTTATTCATTTATTGTTCAATTAATAATACTTATTTTAATTGTCGGTGTTTACGTTTGACACGATACTGTATTTATGAAGTTCAGCTTTTTTTGTTCCAAGCCTGTGTCATGTCTGGTAAGTGATAGAACGAACCAAGATGATGAATAGAAGCAGCATATCAATACAGATGTAAGCCCTTCAGTTAGTTCAGAAAAGTAAATAATCAATCATATCCCTTCAATAGCAGGTCCTTCAACTTCAAAATCCGTTGTTGTTACACCTCAGGATATCTTGCCATATCCAAAAGTACAGAAACGAAAAATTACTGACAGAGATTGCCAAAAAAGAAAAACTATGATTGTCACTGATGCGCCTAATACAAATAAAATTGAACAAAAGCACCAGGAGCATGAAGGGAAAAAAAGGCAGAAACAAGAGAAATCAACATTAAAAGCAGAAAAGGCTTTGTTTGTAAAACAAACTGTGCAAACAATAAGAAGAAATAGACAAAAGTTGAAAAAAAAGTTTAATATCATCATTTCATTTTCATAATTACAAATTATAATATTTGTCATATATAGTTCCATAATGTTACGAACTCATCCTATTTTGCATAATATAAATTAATTCATTAATTTATATTTGCTCAAAAGAAAATAAATAAATGATAAAAGTTTTTCTGTGCTTGGACTGACATTTTTTTTTCTTTCTTGTGTTTAAACTGTACTATTCTGGGGCAAATCTACTATGAGTTCAGGCATTCCTACTGTAGGGTCAAGTGTCTCTAAGGTTAGGGAGACTTGACCCTAGTCGATTTTATGAAATATGCTTATTTTATCATTAAATGAGATATCAGTTTAGCATAAGTACATTTGCTCTTCCTAAAAACGAGTCTTTTTATGATAATAAAAATCCAAATATTCGAGAAATATAAGAAAAAGTGAAAGTAGGGTCAAGTCTCCCTAGTTTCCCCTAATATTTTGTTAACTTTTATAGAGATTTGTTGTGATGGAAGTGTTTTAACAGACCAAAAATAAGTAATTTACTGAATAACTTAAGCAAATTATTAATAGAACTCAAAAAGTAATAAACAAATTATAGAAGTTGTAATTGAACAGTCATTCTGTTTTTATACAAATTTTGCAGTTAAGCATTTTTTAAATATATATTATGTATTAAGAATTTATGATTTTAAATGGCACTTTCCCTTGGAAAAAACTCTTAATTTAGATAACTAAATATGTAAAGTATTATAAAAATTAGTTCATACAGATATCTAATTATTCATAGACATTATATTATATATTGGTTGACATTTTTACTTTCTCGTATACAAAGAGAAAGTACTGTAATTGTCAAAAAATTCGAACTAGAGATTTTGACGAATCTCCACGTTTTAGACCTCCCTGAGTCCGAAAAACACAATTTTGGAATTATGTCTGTCTGTCTGTGAACACGATAACTCGAAAACTATTAGAGCTATGGGGATGAAATTTGGTATGTGGTCTTTAAACATAATTTGTAGGTTTCTATCAAATTTTGGACAAAATCCGTCAGCGGGAAGTCTATCTGTCTGTATGTTCGAGGTCATGCGAACGCTATAACTCAAAAACTTGAAAAGCCAGATGGATAAAATTTGGTACACAGTTTTATCGTCATGAATGTAGGTCCGTATAAAATTTTGGGCCAAATCCGTCAACGGGCTGACTGTCTGTCGGTCTGTATAATAGCATACTTGTTCTACTCCATGAGCATGCGTAAATGCCTGTGCAAAGAACGGATACTCCGAAACTTGGCAGTTTGCCAAAAACCAATTCTGCGGCGAGATTTTGTAAGGACGCAAACATTTAGGGCGTCTCGTTTTACTTGCATATTGGAAGCAATCTCTGCGCATGTGCAAGCTATTCTGTTTTCTTCTCCGCACGCGGAACTCGCATTGCTAGAGTTTGTTAAAAATTATAAATATTGCGAAGTTTTAATGCATACATATCTTTTTGGATATGATTCTTCACCTCAATATTTTACTATCACTATAATCAACAATGAAAAACCTTCTGATAGTCATTGCATTCTGGGTTACAGTTGGTTCGAACTTTTTATCAACGCAGGGGAAAGGGAAATGACAAATATTTGAAAAGTATGCAAGAAAGTTTAGGGGAGGCCACTCCCGCTGGTTTATTAGAGCATAATAATTTTCATAATCTTTGTCATGTGACCGCGAACTTTCTGTAAGTCGAAACTCATCACAGGAAGCGTTTTTTCATTGATTTAAATGTTTCAGAGAATTTTAGTTAAGTTTCATCAATATCCCATTTTGAAGCTACATGAGGACTATTTTGGGACATACCTCATAATTTTGAACCTTAGTCAGATGAGCAGGTTGACAGCTGAGCTAGAGCCTCCTCTCCAAACGTTCACATCATATTGGTGGGAAGACATTTAACACTGACAGAATAAACATGTACCAGGCCCTAATTAATAAGGTATCTTTAGTGAAAGTGGGTTATGAACTTATACCAGGGCTATATATTATGGAGTCCTGAAGCCCAGAATTTGCCACCTGTTACTGTGACCTTTGCATTACAGGCAAAAAATCAATAGTCTGAGATATATACCAAATATGTCATAAACAAATTGATGTTTGAGATAAGAAATATTAGATATATTTATCTTCTTTAAAGATCATTCTTTATATAAAAAAAAGCTTGGGATTTAACAATAAAGGATCCATTGAGAATGCAGCATAGTGATGCTGAATGATGGGTAACTGAGTGAACTGAATCCAGAAGATGGTGAAATTTATTTTTTATCAGATAATCTAGATTCTACTATTGTATATATTATATTTATTGCTTATATTAATGTGGGTGTGATGGTTTGAAAAGATACCAATCGCCCCACTTGAATTAACACAACTGTTTATTAAGGAAAAGATGACAAAATAAGAGATGATGATGCTGAATTTACAGGTGATATGGTTACGTGTCTGGTGGTGAATCAGAAATTATCCAGTGTCGGAGAGTTCAATTCGCTAGCATCGTACCACTGTACTAAGACAATTCTCACTTGACCACCTACGCGCAGTCAGTTGTTAGACATTTAGAGTTCTCGAATCTCCCCTTCGTGGGAACTAAAGGCATGTCCAATCTCCTACTCGAGAATTCACCTTTACTCTTCGGATCTCCTCTCTCATCTGCCCCTTGACTCTGAGTGACATAGAGCCGTTACCGTATGAGAGTCGCTGCGCCATCTGGCGGTGACGGGCACAAATCCCACAATTAATTGTATGAGTATATAAGGTAACGATTTTTTTATGTACAGAATACACATATAAGATATTACTGTAAATCAAGATCATACAAAGAGAACCAAAAAACAAAATAAACTCAGAGGTAATCGAATAAAACCAAAAGCAAACAAGGAATCCATTCTAGTCCACTTTTTCAAGGGCTAAGAACTATTTGAAATGGATTCAAAATACTAATTTGGAAATTTTTCTGTAAGTAGCTAGCATTACACCAAACATAGCTGACATATTAAGATATGACTATAGTTTATATATTTATATAAATTAAGTATATATGTTTAATAAAAGAATATATCATTTGGAAGAACATGCCTATAAAAGTGAGAGGAAGGGAAAGAAAGATATACAAATATTATGTGGTTAGAATTTAAATATAGTAAAACTTTGATTGATAGTCACTCATTTAATTGTCAGTTTCTGTTATCGATCGCCTAAAAAATATCAACAAACAGACAGACATCTTTAAAATAGAATATGGATTACTTTTACACCCTACTGTATAAAGCTGGAAGCGACTGTACTGTATGATGGCGGAGGAGTTGACTTTCGTCCGTCGCGCTAAACCCATCACTAACCAGTCACTATTATATTATAATATCACTGTTAGACGAAACTTTAATTTCTTGTGTTGATGTTTGTGTAGATAGAGATATATGTTTTTTTTCTCTTAGGTAACTCAAATTGAGTTCATTTCTGATTTTAAACGTTTCAATAAATTGATTAATTTTTAAAGTTCTGACTCCTCATTGTATCATCATAAACTGCTGCTACATTTTGCAACTCCAACAAAACATTTTGGTACATTACTACTCTTTTATTGAAGCTTATATTGAGTGTTCTGTAAAATTAAGTACGATATACATGTTACTCATTTTTAAAGGATTTTGCAGTGAAATCACATATGTATTATGGTATTTCTGTTATCCATCACAGCCCTGGTATGGGCGATGACGGTTAATCGAAGTTTTACTGTATCCTGATACAGAGCGATGTAGAGGGGGAAAAACTATCAGTCAAGGATACAAAGTATTGAGACGTTTCAGAACTTGAAAAAACAAATGATGCAAAATAATAATAATAATAATAAAAAAACAATATAGGAAGACAAGTAAAGAGTTCCTGGTAGAAACCTAATTCAATTATTGTCACATCATAATTCATCTATAGTTTTGATGCATTTTAATTACAAATTGTGATCTGTATAGGAATGTAATAAATACTAATGATTATCATAACATTCAAGTCTCAATTTAATTGATATGCATAGGTAAAGAATTCTAAGGTAAAAATTATTGATTTGTACCATATGTTTCTTTTATTTATATATTTACTATTATTTTTTGTGCATAAGTTGCTTTTCATGTTCTGAAATGTATATCACCAAGATTGGCTTTCTTGTAAGCCCTTGTTTCTTTCTCTACAACGATACTTTTTAACAAATATATTTGAATTCTGATCCCCCCGTATCTCGCAATGTTAAAATCATATGAAGGTAATCCTGAACTGTTAAGTGTAATATATTATACTTTTGAAACTATTATGTGAATTCAATAATTATATAATGTGTTATTGATTTGAACTGAATAATTTTCCTAAAAATGAAATTCGAAACAAATTATTGTAAAATGTATGTTTAGGGAAATAGATTTTCATTAAAGAAATTCAAAAGTTTCATTTTATTTATTTAATTTTTTAGGTTGCGTTGGAGGAGTGTTAGCTCTTGCCAACCCCCTTGGAAAACCACTGTGTGATCTTTATCAGCATGTGTTGAAAGGAAACCATGACGCAGCTCGTAGTCTTCAGCATAGAGTCATTGAACCCAATTTATGTGTAAGTTGTCATTAGATGAAAAGTTTTAATTATGGTTGACAGTAATAATTTATTATTAAATTCGTTTGATACTGATATAGTAATTTAATTATAAATTATTCCGAAAACTCTTTAATTCAGAAATAATGTTTATACCAAAAATTGATTCTTGGTTAAAGTTACATATTATATTTGTTGCCACTTTTAAAATGATGTCAGCAGATGAATCTACTTCTAGTATTCTCAATATGAAGTATATTTTCCATTCAAAAGTATTTGCTTTTCTTTTCTTAATTGAATATTCTTCATTGATGCAATTATTTTGTGTATGCAGAAACTTTATATTGAGAATATTCTTAAGGCCTTCTCATGGTATATAGGTTTTGGTCCACATTTTTGTTATGCACAGTAGGAAGAGTAACCGGAAAATTTGAGGAAAATCTAGGAAGTTGCCAGTCAGGGGGGGGTTTTTGTATATACTTGCAATTTGCCAGTTTTCAGAATGCTGCTAGTTAAAAATATAACAACAAATTTCTTATTCAAAACCTTGTTTTGTGGGCTGATCAAAGGCAAACCTATCATTCTTTAATTCTCGGACCATTGGTTCAGCTTATTGAAAAATATTTTTAGCTTTTTGAAGCCTTTTAGAAGGTTATGAAACTAGTATTCATTTCATTTATTTTGAATTACAATATTATAATAACTAAATAAAAATGGATGTCATCTTAAAGAAAGATTGTATATGCATCACTGATATAAAGGCAGAAAAATATTACTCCATCTTATTGTATAAATAACACACCTAGAATTTTCAGTTATACTATTTAAGATATTTTTTTTTAGCTCAGTACAGATTATATTTTAATAGAAAGTGTTACTTTAACAGAAATAATTTTTGTTAAAGTAACTTCAAATCCATGTTATACCTGTACTTTTAGACTGATATCATTCTAGTACTCAGAGTTTGAAAAGAAATTCAGTGCACCATCTTTAAAAAAAAAAAAAATAACTCTCATTTTTCCAATGTCATTCAAATCTTTTTTGGCAGGTTACGAAGTTGTTTGGAATTCCTGGTGTAAAAGCTGCCATGGATATGTTGGGTTATCACGGTGGCCTGTGTCGTTCCCCATTGAAGACGCTCTCATCTCATGAAAAAGAAAAACTGAAGAATGACTTCAAAGCAAATGGATTTTTGTAATTCCAAAGTTTATACCAAATGTTTTCTTATATACACATATATCAATGTTGTTATTCCGCATATATTTTTATATTCTGCCAAATTTTTATATCTGTACTTTGTTATTACATTTTTATTTTGAAATAAAATTTATATTCTTGTTGCATTTTAATTTATGCATTTTTTCAAGTATTTTTGAGTAATTTCATTATTTTCCCTTTTATAGAACTGTGTACATGGTTG
>BGPR01019975.1:0-28461 GCA_013235015.1 Araneus ventricosus
TGTTGCCACTTGTTCAAATTTGTGTGCAGGAGGAGGGACTGATTAGGAGGTGGCAGTAGCCAGACCTCAGAGGTGATTAAGGGAACCCATCAAATTCAAGGTGTAGTGAAGAGGAAGGAAAAATCTGAATTCAGTCTGATTACTTGAACCCTGGTGCATCCCAGTTGCTGTTTCAGGGACCTCATTTTCAGTGAAAATATATCAGTTGCTTCCTTTTTTATTTCTATTGATTTACAAAGTAAGTTTTTTCTAAGTAGGTATAGTATTTTCTGCACTTGGTTTGGTAATATGAAAAGATAACGTATGATTACAAGACGCTGCGTAGTGGAGAGGGTCTCTCTTTTCCCAGCATGCACAGATATCAGAATGATGAAGCCGGAACCTGTAGAGATAGTTGGGAAAAGGACCATGGACCGTAGAGAATAGGATGGATTCTTTTGACCATGAGGCTTGGGTTAGAGAGACTTGAGAGAGTATATTAAGGATAGCTCTCCCAGTGTCGCCTGAATCCAAGTCTTGTTGCCATTTATTGATAGAGAGGTTCCTAAGCACTTTTTTCAGATGACATTTCGGGGCCTAAAGATTATAACTATGACTGGATATCGGGACCTCAGATGAATTTTGGCATCAACCGAGCAGAAGTGTGTTCAGCAGGCACTCAGACGTGAGATGTTCTCTCTCTCTCTCTGTGTACGTAATCTCTAAATATACTGAACCCATTAATGGGAACTGTACATATTTCCCTACATATTTTGATATAAAATATTTATCCTCGATTCATTGGCTATGTGTGTATTGGAAATTTGATTCCAAAACGTCGCAGATTGTTTCCTTCAGGCAGAACATTTATTATTCAGTGGAGCCAACCTATACTCAAGTGATACATTTAAAACGCGCCTCGCTGCTTGAGATTGGACAAATTTTCTGCCCATTAAAAAAAGGAAAAGGACATGACACTAGAGAACAGAGTAGCTAATTAGCAGTTTGATGACCTACGATGTTAAACTGATCATGAGACTGTGGCTTCATTGAATTTATTCCATTGCAACTCTAAGCAGACTCATTCGACAAAAGACCAAAGACACAAAATAGGACCATCTGAAGACACTATTTCTTCAACAGTTGTTTATACTGTTTTTCATAAATTTGGAAAAAGTCTTCTGCGTGTCATCAGAAATCATTAATAAGGCGTTTGCATATTAAGATTCGAATTGTTTTCGTACTAAGATAATTGTTTAAATGATTTAAAAAACGATATTTTAAACTTTTTCAAAGGCTTTTAACGGTTTTTAAAATACGCTTGCTAAAATGTAGATTTTTTTAATTTTAATTATTTTCTCATTTTTAGACTTAAACTAGTTCTTTCTAAACTAATAAAGCTAATTTTTTTATTGAAAATCTTACAAAATCAGGAAATAAATTTTTCTCATGTTCACTACCAGGAGGTCCCTTGTTTGAATCAAAATGTAATTAAATTAATTGATTAACTTAAAATTAAATTCCGAAAATTTTAAACAAGTGTATTGTCATCGAAAGCACACAAGTGTACAAAATTTTAAAAATCTAGCTCGTCAGAAAGAGAGGGAAAAATGGATTACAAGATTCCATGTTTACAAACATGAAACAAGTCAAGTTAAGTAAGAGCCTGTAAAACTATCAACCATTCAACAGGATGAAAATTATTCTTCTGAAGGTTCATTTTTATTTAAAATTTATACCATTGAATTGATCTTGTGAAAGAATTCACTTTGATATCCCTCGTGACTTATGGAGAAAAGTCAATAATTCTTTAGAAAAGAATAGACGACGAAATCTATTTTAACAGATGACAAATAATTTTCTGATATATAAACTCCTAAGATGCGTATCTCGTCGTATAGAGGATTAATACCACTTTCGTGGGACTTTTTAAGATGTTTTTTACTTTAAATAAACTCCAAAAGAAGGATTAATATAAATACGATTATTGCATGCTTCAATTTTTATTTGCTTTATGGATGAGTATTATGTTTTGTTGGGGCGGATACAAATCTCTTCGATGTTGAAAAGTTCTAGAAGGTGAACTCCCATGATTAATAGGACAGTTCCCAATGGGGAATCTTTAAAGAAAAAGCTTCTATAATCTTTGAAATAAACTAAAATTGTCCTTTAATAAATACTAAATATTTAAGAAAACATATTCTGAAGCACTTGAAATAGTGATATTCTTGTTTATACTTTATTGTAATACATTACACACTAGATATAAACCTTATGAAGGGGCACTACAATATTTGGGTCATATTTTTATCCTTCTGTCTCCAAAATTATCCGTATCTTAGTTCAAGATTAAAACAAAATTGTGAACTCGTCGACAGCCGTGATACAGGTTTCCAACTAAAACCAGTACCTGAAATGAGTGATGTACAATTTATTACATTCTGTTTATTTCATAGTCAGTTTTTGTGACTCCGCAAAGATATATGATTTTTTTTCTTTTTCTTTATTTATTTCGACTTTGACTGAAAGAACTAAAATTATATGGTATTAATGGATCAAAAACAAGAATTTAACAATTAGCTTTAAAATAATCTATCGCATTAATATATTATTTATAAATTAAATTTTTCATGATATTATTGCATTGATAAAATTATAAACATTTTAAATGCATACATTAACAAAGGAAGAAAACATTAACTATAGGTATAAATCTGTTCATCAGTCAGAAATAAGAATGAGAATTTCAAAACTGAATAATTTTAAAACAGAAAAACAAATCAGAAGTAAAATCTGTTAGAGGTTAAAATTTAATTACCGTACTTCTAATATTGTACTTATATCAAATCCGTAGTTATTTAGAATATTATTTAAAAAATTAAAAATAAAGAATTTTCAGATTTTTTTATGCTATTAACGGAAATATTCGTCTGGACGATTCAGAGAAAAGGAATAGATTTCCGAGTTCTGAAACATTAATCAGAGCAAAAGTCCCCGCTTAAAGGAATAACGTTATATTAGTCATCTGAAATGTAGGACCGAATAACTTAATTTTCTAACATTCCTTAATGAATTACATAAAGCTCTTGTGCCAGATTTTGTATGCAATTCACTTGGAAACAATGCATGCGTTTCATAGATGATAAAATAATTTCTATATATAAAACGCTAAGAAACGTGGCGATAAGTAAGGTGTTCATTTCTCTTTCGCAAATGACAACTGTTGGTCTATTTTCAAAAAAACCAATAACCTCCTGCTGTTAAGAATAATTTCATTAGCGCAGCCTGCTTCTATAGTCGTTCTGTTGCAAAATAACTTTTATCGAAAAAGCATGAATTTACAGCGTAGAGTTTACAATATATTTTGTATTGTGCTGTTTCTTAAAACAAGATGCTATGTTGTATATATCTATATGCTTAAAATATGCTGAAAATATACATTTATGTAGGAAACCAAGCATAATCTAAAATTCTGAAGACAAAAGTATTCCCGACATTGTAGTCAGGAGTTTTTAAAATGAAATTATTGGAGCTTTATAATGATATTTCAAAGTGTAATATATTTGGGTCTCTCGAGTCTTCTATAATATCTATGTTACTGAATTACAAGAGCAAGGCTTACTTCATAGTTATATTGTATGTTGTCTTACAAGGTACATATTTTCGAATTCCGAAAAATAGACGTTAGAGCGTAGATGCTATGCGAGGTATCTGCTGATTTTCATAACAATTGATCTTCTTGGAATAGGCATTGAATATATTTTAGCTTCTCAGCTTCCGAAAAGCTGTTCAACTCTATTGTATTTGCGTCATTTATGATTTATTTCAGGCACGAAGTCTCCCTTTCCCAAATCCTCGGAATCATCCATAGGATGGCGGAAATTCTCCAATAGGTCCAGAAGTGCATTTCATTGTCTGTCACATCTAGTCGAATGAAGATTAGATTTAAGCCGTGAATATTCACGTCCGCTATTTGCAACATCCGAATCCGTGGAAATGTGTGCAATTATCTCAACAAAAGATAACCTACTTGTCATGTTCGCAATGGTCTGTTGTCAAGACGAGCAATTTATTAAGTATGGTAATTTGTATTCAATGATGATGGGTTTTGAAATATGGTTAGATTAGTTGAAAGCGTCGTTAAGTCCCTGAAGATATGTGCAATCACTGCTCAACTGTTTAATTATTCACTTACTACAATCAAATGAATGAGTTCAAGATGGCAATTTTATTTCATTTGTAATAATTATTGTGCTTTGAGTTAGTCAGTAGTTAGATTTCTGTGTTCTCATGAAGTAATGATAGCAAACGTCTTAAAAAATAATTTTTCATAAATTATGATCTATGAATGAAAACTTATTTTTTTAACATTCTTCAGTTAATTACACAAACTCTAGGAGACAACGGATGTTATAATTTTCATAATAATTCATCTGCTTGAAAGAAAAATTGAATGCATTCTAGCTTCTCAACTTCTGAAGAGCTCTATTGTATTCCCTTCAGTTATGATTTATTTCAGGTACCAACCTGCCCTTCGCCAAATCCTGAGAATCAGTTTCGTAGCGGAAATTCTCCGAAAGGTCCAGAAGTGCATTTGATTGTCTCTTGCATCTAGTTAGGAATGGGAATTAGATATAACAACTGAATATTCATATCAGCTATTTGCAACATCCGAATCCGAGGAAATGAGCGCAATTATCTCAAGAAAAGACAACCCACCTGTCATGTTCGCAACGGTCCACTGTCACGATGAACAATATATTAGGAATGATAATTTGTACTCAGTGATGAGATGGGTTTTGAAATACGTTTGCATTAGCGGACTCAGTCGTTAAGTTCTGAAAGGTATGTGAAGTCATTGCTCAGTTGCTTAATTATGCGCTTACTGTACTCTAATAAATGGGTTAAAAATGATAATTTTATTTCATTTGTAATAATTTCTTATTTCGGTATTAACATTGATCAGGCTGTTAATCGATTTGTCGAGACCTCAGTTGATCTGAAACTTCGCTATTCTTCTCAATATCAAAACAGAATAAAAGCGGATATGTCCATATTTTCTTTAAATATACACAAATATTTTTTTTCAACATCTAAAAATAAACTTTTATTAAAGAGGTTATTCAGTATGATTTTCTTAACAAGGCATGAGAAGTGTCAATTTAAGGTTGTACTACAATACCCTGAAGAGATGGAGAGGATTTTCATGAAATACAGTGTGCTCGAGAAATATCTTTATTATTCCAAACATTAATAATAAAAATAAGAAATGGTGAAATGAAATCCAGTTTCCGGCAAAATAATGAAGAAATCTCACATTTTTTTCTACAATACATTCATATGATCTACGATATCTCTTTTAGTAACAAGAAGGATGTCCAGTCTGTACTCGATCTTCTGCCAAGTGTGTTTAACAATTCCTGTGACTTTAAACATATGCATCCATGCTTAAATTGAAGGCTCTCTAGGTGAACTTCTATGGTACATCAAGCGAAACTTTCTTTTCACGTTTTCGGTGATTTTGTTAACGTTAACTACAATACACACCGCGCTTTATCCTGAGAGCGATAGCTATTTTCGTTTCTTATTACGGCTGTAAAGTAATTAGTGTCGCCTACGTCAGATCATTGATAATAGAAAAAATATTGCTAGATTTCTTCATTATTTTGCTAAAACTATTTTACCACAAATGCCTTCAATGAGTTTGTGTCAGTGTTGTTTGAAGTCTGTATCCTCATAGCCCCTCCGTTTACTTCTGAGTTCCCCTCACTGTCACCAGAGAGCTCCTAGTTGTAAGTGCAGTATTTATGGCCTCCTTATTCTTGTCGAAATCATCTATCTCCGTATCCTTGGGATTGAGAATTAAAATATGCTTTCTCACCACTTTTGATGCCGTTTGTGGAACTGGTTGTGAGATTACCATTGCAAACGACCTAGTATTTATAAATTCAATACTTCTGTTCATTTCCTCAATCAGCATCTTATTTTCATTCTTTTTTTGCATTATAATACCTTCCCATGTTCTTCCATGATGGTCCTTCAAAGACTTGAGCAGAATCTCTTTTATGGTTTCCGTTACATCAAGTTATCACATTGCTTATCATTTAGAAACTCATTTCTTCTCTCAGGATCATAAATTCTTGTCTTTATTAACGAAAGATCTAAATTAGAAGTTTTTTTCCTTTAAATCAAAGACTTCAGAGCACGTCTAGTTGATTTGTAGGCAAACAGATTTAATAATCTGTATATAAAAGTAGATATATACAGAATATTAAATCTCTGTCAGACATACTGTTAAATTTGCTCATATTCATTGGGAGATGCGAGTTTTACACGGTGCTTAATGCGATCGCCCTTTTGACAACAGGGCTGCCGAGAGCCAAGCCGGGCGCCGGGACAAAATACTGGCATAGGGCTCCACGCATTGGCATGCGCCTCCTTCAAATTATGACTGCAGTAACTAATCAGATTGCGGAAGCATTTTTCAATTTCGATTAGTACACTAGTGTGCAAAAATTAAGAATCGTTTCGTAAAATGCGAGAAATATTTATACGAAAACTATGGTTCGAAATCAGTTGTGGAGAATCCTGCAATATACAATCGAGTGTACACATTTTACACTGGCGATTCAGTCAATAGGGCGTTTAGGGGACGAACCAGCAATTGATGAAGACGAAAAGAGATTTCGGCTCACCCCGTTTCACAAGAGGCTGATAATGATTTGAAACTTTCCTTAATGGCATGGATATTCAGGAAGTTATAAAAGTTTTTTTAAAAACCCCCAAATTTCCCCGAATGTTTTTTGTTTATAAAATGCGAAGTTCTCATTCATAGTATGCAGAACTTGCAGAACACTCGATAGTTTGTTGCACAAGTATCTTATCAAAATTTGAAGAAATATTCTGAACATTAGACGAAATATGAATATTTGTACTGTACTAATTAATTTTTTACTGCGTATGTGGCAGACGTAGCGTAATTTTTATTTTATAACTTCAAATCCAGACATATACAGCAATTTATATAAAATTTCCAGATGAATCTCGTTAAAATTCAGAAAGATGTCGGTATTTCAGTGAGGCGAATTTAATTTTTTTTGAGAGAAGCTAAGCGATGAGGGGTTTTCCACAAACAGGTGCTTTCGAAACTTGAACCTTCAAAAAGTAACTTTGAATTTTAGGAAGTTGTATATTCTGAACACCCAAATATACTTATAAATTAAATACATTATTTAAATTGCATTTCGAAGATAACTATTCGAAGATTCAATTAAAAAATATTGTTTTGTGCAAGGCGCCTCATCATTTAGCTTCTCTTAAAGAGAAACTGAAATTCATCTCATTGAAATGCTGACACCTATCTTTCTAAATTTTGATGGCATTAATCTGGAAATTTTATATAAGTTGCTCCATATATCTGGCTTTGAGTGTGTGAAAGAAAAATTACGCCAAGTCTCGCACACGCGCAGTAAAAATATTTAGTACAAATACTCATATTTCCTTTAATTTTCCATGTATTCACTTTAAATTTCAATATAATAATTTCTGTAAGATAAGTTTGAGTGCTCTGTAAGTTTCATATAATTTGACTGAAAACTCCGCATTTTATAAGGAAAAAACTTGCGGGAAAATTTGGGATTTTTCAAAGTAAACATTATATTTTCCCGAATATACGTACCATGTTTACGGAAATTCATGTAAGGAATGTGCATAGCAAACAAAACCATTAATGAAAGTTTCAAAATATTATCAGCTTCCTATGAAATGGAGTGACCCGGCATCTCTATTCGTCTTCATCAATTTCCGGTTGGTCCCTGAAACTGAATATCCTGTGCAAAATGTGTATGATACTCGATTATATGTTACACGATTCTCCACAACTGATTTTGAACCTTAGTTTTCATATAAATTGCAAATTTCTCGCATGCTTCGAAACGATACTTATATTTTGCACACCAGTGTATAAATGAGAATGCGTAAGTTTTATTTCAGAGAAAATAAATACAAAAATATAATTCAACTCATGCTAGGCCCTATTTGTCAGGGATAAAAATAAATACACTTGAGAATATAAAAATATATTTTTTCTTATCACGGGCTGGCGGGCCCCATCTGAATCATGGACCCGGAGCTTTGCTCCTTCTGACCCCTCTCTTAATGGGCCTGTTTGACAGCAATGGACATGGATCAAATTCGTCAAGTTCGTTGAAATTAATCAGCTGTTCTTCAAATTTTCAACTGGTTTTTCAATTTGTCGGTTATTGAATAGAAGGCGAACGATTTATTCAGAGGCTTCTTTGCGAACAATAAATAAGAATGGCCGAGGCGCTCGCCTTCGCATAAAAATAATTACCTCCCCGGCAAAATCTTCAAGTGGTGATTGGGACAATGGGGTAACGCAAACCTTTTAACCCCTTAATTGGTTTGCCCGTACCCCTTATGTGCGGCGAATTATCGCAATTTTAAACTTAAAACTAAAACATCATTCACAGACGTTATAATTCGATTAAAAAATTACGTAGAATCCATAAACATTTAAACTGCCCTTTCGGTTGTCAATCGATTTAAAATGACAACGCATTCCCTAAATAGAAGGTGCCATCTAATTAGATAGTAGGAAAACAAACCAGTTCAGGGGTTAATGAATATGACTTTCTCTCGAAATGTCAGGCAATTAAGGACTCTGCCGCGATCTTGACCCAAACCTTGAAGCCCTTTTTCTTTTTCTACGACTCATCAAGTTTCATCTGTCGGTAATTACGAAGGGTTCAATCAGGAGTTACGACACAGCGGATAATTTTCTTAATTATCTCATCCAGTATCTTAACGAGAAACTTACAAATGAAAAATCTTCACGTCGATCTTCTTACAACACGGTAATCTGATGCTTCTAAACTTCTGCACCACTTAATGGTTGAGGCCCTTTCACCCGGGACTCACTGAACTTCCACTTGGCCTACATGTTGCAAGTGTTCGACAGAATCAGTTGTAGAACTGACGATCTTTCCATCCCGGAACTTAGAGTATGACACCATCACATCCCCTATAGACAAATCGAAAAAAGTTACTCCATATTTTCAGCACTACTTTTTAATAAGATAATTTAAGATTTATAGACTAGTTCTGGTATATCTACTCTAAGTGCCGTAGATAGTTTTTAAAATTGTTAAAAATAAAATTTCTAACGAACCCATTTTGCGGGTGAGCCCATGATGGTAACAAATGTGGGTACCAAACACAAATCTCTAACATCTTTGAATGAAAATTCCTTCCAAGCGGACAGTTTGTGAAAAACGAAGCCCAGACCGTATAATCTATAATTTTCAAATTTGGCACAAATATACTTTGGAGACTGGGAATGTGCATCTTGGAGTGATTTGTTTTGAAATTTTATTTTAATTCAAATTTTAGTTGATTAAAATATAAGCAAAAGTTTTGTGATTTTTGGTCTGAAAATGATGTCGATTTGCGATCTGAAAAAAATATCGGACAAAAAAATTTTTTCACACCAATTAAAATATAAAAAAATTATATTTTAAATGATTCCAATTTGGCTGTCGCATTTTCCCTTAATTTTAGCAAAATTTCAAAAATATTTTTAGGCATAGTCTACAACAATACTTTTCATTGTTAAAACAAAATTCAAACATTTTTCATTGTTTATATAAATAATTAATTTCGTGTTTATCTTCTATTCTTGAAAGCTAAAGTAATGAATTTATTTTATTTTTTAATTTCATCACTTTTTTAATAAATACTTAAACAAAGTCCTGTAAGATATTAAGTATGTTTGAAAACATATCCGGTAAATTCAAATATTATGGTGGCTAATCTTTAATTCAGTTTATCGGAGTATTTTAATTCAGCTAACATTCTGTAATAATTCATCTTTGTCCTGGCAAATAACGTGAAATGTGCCACGCCATTTTGGTAGTTGATTAATTTTTTTCATTAGTCATAAGGAAGTTAAGTTGAAACCGACAACGTATAGTTAGATGGCTCGGAGAGTTGACTCCATTAGAAACATTCATATAGACAATGAACTGAACAGGTGGAAGACTAATAAAAAAAAAGGTTAAATACCTTTCAAAATTTTAACTTTCTAATTACTTTGTTGAGGGAGCTATGAATATTAAATTATGCTTAAGAGATTCAGTTTAAATTAAAAATAATGAATATTCCCGGCGAAAAAGCTGGTCGCCAAAGGAGGCTATTAAAAAAGAAACTGTATTCTCTTATTCATAAAAAAAAGCTCTCTCAAAAAATCCAACAACACAAAAGGGATTTTGTGTAACTTAAATCTGCACAGTTTCAAAGAAGAGAAGATATGATCAGGGGAGGACTAGTTAGTCGGGCAGCTGAGACACATAAGGAAAAGTTTTCCACCAAGAAGTCATGGTAGTGATCCTTTATGGTCACTAAATCAATCTACAATCTGCTCGTTTCTAACACCTGAGATGCCCAACATCGCACCAGTATATCTGCCGTTTTACATCTCATGCAAAGGTGGATGCAACCAAGTTATATTATTTGTCATCTGGACATTCTTAGAGAGTCTTGAATTGTAAATTATCATACCTTGATCTTTAATTAGCAATTTATCAGCAGTTCAATGAAAAACTAGTCAAAGTGACGGAATTAATGGATATATATATTACAGAGCAGACCGATAACAGCTTAACTTTCAGTTAGCTTTAGTTCGCTTCGGTACATTTTGCATTCTTCTTTGAATTTAGTTAAAAATTATTTCATGCTGTTTTAATTATCTTGGCATAATACCACAGCATACCCCCGAACTCAGAGCCAAGATTCCTCCATGTCGGTTTGATGGGTATGAGTAAAATTTTATTGAAAAGCAAAAGCAAAAAAAAATTACATCAAGAGATATAAAAAACACACAAACGGGAACTTAACTAAACATAAATAGAGAACGATATAATAATACATAAAGAGTTACAATCCGAATATAATATAGATTATATATGAGAGGAATTATCAGATGAGGCTGTCAAAGGATAGAATGTCACCTCCAGTTACATTGTTGCATACAGTTGCAGCTCCTGATTCGGGGCTGTTAGTGTTGTTCGATTCGACTTTAAAGAAAAATAGATAATATATTACAACCGGCCACATTGAGGATTATTGTCGCAACCCTCCCACAGATTGCGGTACTGTTTCTTGTGTTCTGTCTTGTTACTTTTACTTAGGGATAGCTGAAATATTAACTGAGAATTGTTACTCAAGGGTTGGCAGTGATATGTGAAGGGTGAATTTTTCAAATGAATTACTGAAGAAGATTTGGTGCTGGCTAGGTGCTTTTCTTAAGTTAGGGTGCTCTGCTGCTCGACTGGGTACTGGGTATTCATAGAATTTCTGGTTCCGGGAGGTGAATCTGTGGAAGTGTCTATTTTTAGGCTGAAGTCTGTGACGGTGTTGTATTTTGACTTTTAATTAGGTCTTCGTTAGTCGCGAGGAATTTGATGAGACGATCTAAATTTCGTCTTGAGAGTTTGCTGGATAGGGCGTTCTTCCACCAATGGACTATGAATTGTGGGATTGGTTCCCTGTATTATCAGATGAGGCTGTTAAAGGATAGAATGTTACCTCCAGTTAAAGTTAGTGGACATCTCGTTGCGTAGTTTAGGGGATTTCCTATTTCCCCACATCCGCAGTATAATTATCTTGGCAGACCTTTAAGGATTGATGAAATTTCAGCATCAATCGCCCATCACCAAGGGCAAGAAACTACAATCCTGATCTCTCGGATCACTACGCCTTAATTTGAACTTTTCCCTCTTTGTTTATTTTTTGTATTCAAATATTTTAAGTCTTATTAATTGATTGATACAAAGTTGACTTTTATTTTTTGAGCGAATTTTCGTTATAAATTGAGAACGATTGTCTAAAATGATGCGGCTAATTTTTCTGGTATCACGATGGCATTCAAACGGAACAATCTTTGTAACGAGAAAGATTTACAAGAAATTGGGGAATACATTCGCAACATTGCGGAAATTAAGTAATAAGTACAAGAATAAATATAATTATATGCTTAATTATAAAAACTGAAGTTAAAGATAATGTACATAAAAAATGGGCATATGATCTGAGAGATCGCCGGGCGTATTATAAAGTGTAGGGTAATTGTAAAGGTAAAGCTCATTTATAATGATGATGCTAGTTTTATCGTATATATTTCGCCAGAGCCTGAAGTATTGAATGACATTACGACTATCGGCGAGAATCCAGACCACTCTAATAGAACCGAAAGTAATGGCATTGCTTAGAGTTACATATATGGCAATTAACTTCGAACGAACGAATGGACATTAGTAGATCTTTTTCTCTCATTTTTGTATATTTATTAATCTAAACCCGAAAATCCCGATAGAATTTTATTCCAGCACTCTAACAAGAAGCAATTTTTTTTTACCAAGGCATTTTGCTAAATTGGTGGGAGATTAGTGTTTTAGTTTCAATCTGTTATCTGGGATAAAGCATAAAGTGGAATTTCCCAAAAAAACTTGTTCAATTCTCGGAACTGAAAAAAGAAGCAGGCTGGGTTTTAGTATTTCATTCCCGAGGTGATATATGGCCACATTACCCGCCAACATAATATAAAAGCTAGATTTATAGGACTTGGGTAACAGATAAAGAAGTAATATTTTATCTTATTCTTCCCTTACCTGGGAGAGAATAGATCTTGCGCAGTTGTATTTGTGTTGGGAAGTTTTCAAAAGAAGTAAGAATTGTGCATATTTGAATGGAAATAAAAGAAAGCGCGCACACACACTAGACTAACATAGCATTTGTGCTTTAAATAAGTTAGCGGTTCTTTCAGGTGTGAAAGAATAAGAATGAACGCTTCAAAATACTGTGCTATTCCAAAATAAGTATAATATTTCAATGTGTCATGCATTAAGGCGCTGTAAAGTTCACAGCTTCATCTTTTTCAAGTAGTATACTTTTTCACTTGGCTTACCTTGTCAATTTATTCTTTATAAGAAGGAATGAAATCCATATAATATTAAATTCGCAATAGATTCATGAACCAGACGAAACAGTGATAAGATAAACATAACTGTGCATGCTACTTACTATCCTGATAACTGCACATTTTTTTATGTTTTGATTAGCTCCAAGTTGTATTTTCCTCCTACAAGATGCGGACGGATTTACGAAATGAAATTGGCTAGGCCAATTTGACATGTGTCTTCTGAGCATGAGTTGACTGTAATGCACTTATGATTAAGTCCATCATAATCAATCAAACAAAAACACCTGACAGTATGAAAATTCTTTAGAAATTAAGATTGAACAATGAATAAGCTTAAGGTATCCACCAAATGAACTTCATCAAGGTGTCACTCATCTGAGAGGATTAAAAAAACAGGAATACTTTTCTGTATGAGATTCCAACAAAAGTTAAGTAAATTCACCAATAATTGGTTGCTTGCTAAACTTTGCGCGGTCCAGAAGCTTTGGGTGTATCTTATTCTTAATAATTTATGTTTTTACATTTAATATTAATATTTTATTTGCTTATAATCAATCAAATCTGCAGTATATATAAGTATTTATTAGCATAGCAGTAGTAGCAACTGTGTGTGTAGATTATTTAACTCTCTTACTGCTTATCCAGCGATTTCCACGGACAGCATATTTGTAGCAAATTTGCCCATCCAGAGATATCCGCGTGCATGCGCTTCTTACCTCTGTTCAAAAGCGTATCCCGCTGTTTCAGTAATTCATTTTTGCAGCATTTCGACTTTTAATTGTGTTTTGGTCGACAGATAGGATTAATTGTCCACTAAATTTCATATATTTGGGTGAATTCGCCAACTGTATGTAGATTTCAAGTGTCTAACAAAAAAATGCATTTTGCATCCGACTTTGTTAAAAAAAAATAGCAGCAGAGAGTTAAAGAATGTTTGCATGAATGAAAAACGGTTATATCTCTTTCTTCATATATTTATATATAATTAAAACAAATACAAAAATTGAAAAATTGAAATGATACACAATTACAATAATTTTTGTGCGTTTAATGTTATATATATGTTACCTGCAATGTATGAAAACAGGCATTCTATAGAATACCTAGGCATTTTATAGAATGCCGAAAGCTGGCAGACAATGTATGAGACTATTAAAATTTCATGCATTTCCTAGGCATTCTATAGAATGCCAAATGACAAACCGGCGAAGTATGAAATAAATCGCCGATTCGATTATATACGAAATAAAATTAATTGAAATTCAAAATAAAATTATTTGCTTCCTTGATGTAATAAGTAGGTTCACATTTTATTTTGTTTTCTTCAATAAGAAAGGCATAAACTTTGATATGTATAGCTGACATTTTCTTTTACGTGTTTTGAATAAAAGCTTTTTTTAATGGTACTCTTTCATTTCATTCTAAATAACATTTGTATTTTTGAGGAATGCACGTCTTTTAAATAATAGCATTCTTATGAACTTTTCTCATACTTTGCCTAAATGGCATTTGCCATTCTATAGAATGCCTAGGTATTATATAAAATCTCTAAGAAAAGTATATAATAAATCTCATATTTCATACTTTGCATAAAACCGCCCGGCATTCTAAAAAATGCTTAGGTATTCTTAGGCCATTTCATATATTGCCGGTAACATACGTATGTGTGTGGTTGCGTGAGTGTGCGTGGCTAATTGGCCGTCGATGTTGATAGAAGTCTGTTGAACACATGGTTAAAGAAAAGGGAGTATTTATTGCGTTTCCAATTTCACACTCACTGTATCTCACCATGATAGTTTTTTTTGAGGGGGCACCGGAAACATGACGCTTTTAGCTTAAGTCCAGCTACAAACGATGAATTGAAAGTAACCAATAAAGGAGAATATTAGCAAATAACTGCTGATATAACCAAAGACGTTTACAGTTCGACATTATCGACAGTACTTAGACTATAATTAACAAAATTTACCATTTCCAATCACTGATAAGATTCCACATTAATTCGAGCTTTCAAATTTTCATGTTTATGATTCATAATTATTGTGTGATATGTGTGAAAATTTAGGACACACTGTATAGATAGGTTTTTTAAAAAGCTTTTAATCTTTACATATTAATAAATTATTTTTGCTCATACATGAGCCGCCATAGAGCAAAATCAAACTACAAAAGTAACATGCTATATGGGTGTTACGTTTGAGTACAAATTCAATTTTAAACTGCTGGTCAGAAATTATCATAAAATGTTGTAATATAAAATGATTTATTTCATTGCGCTTTCATACAAATATTGAAAAATCTGTATAAATGGGTGAATGATTTCTCTGCAGGAACATCGTATGACAAGAATCATTTGCATTGCTACCCATAATTTAAGAAATCTTGCTGGAACCGAGCTTACTAAAATAAATTTTGTCCACCCTTTCTGATGTATTTCGATTTCGTTATTCTTTCATTCCTTGTGTTCCTATGGCACCTAAGATTTATATCTGTTGTCTGAAAAGTATTCCTTTTCCCACTCTTTTTATTCCATTTTTCTATTCTTTGGCATACAATATTAATATCAGTTGTGTGAAAGTTATTTATGATCTAACAATTTATTACCATGTACAGACGTGATGTTATTTAGGAGATGGTGTCCACTGAAGACACGTTGGCGAGAA
Source organism: Araneus ventricosus (assembly GCA_013235015.1). Classification (NCBI taxonomy): domain Eukaryota; kingdom Metazoa; phylum Arthropoda; class Arachnida; order Araneae; family Araneidae; genus Araneus; species Araneus ventricosus. Next base: position 15,640 of record BGPR01019975.1, read on the forward strand.
ATATTCAATATTGCCATAAACATATCCGGATAATTTTTATTTTTGAAAGACTGCTTTTACCATCATGCTTCAAACTGATCAAAATTTACCTTTTTATTTGCTTTAAAAATATATTAATTGTTTTATATTATTTAAACCCACGCCCACTCATCCAAAGGATTTAGAGTGTTTTAAAGGTCACCAGGAAAAATCTAAAAGGCAGTAGGCAAATCCAAGCGCCACGAAAAGTAAATATTAACCATGAAAAAAATTTAGATCCCGATGTGGCATAAGGAAGACAAAATAGATTGTATATTAAAGCTTAAAAATGAAGTAATGTGTAATTGAGTTCCTACGGGATCCTATGTTTTACGGCTCATCAATCTTAAGCGTACCTACGTCCATACGTGCTGGTTGATTAATTTTAGGCTTATTATTTTAAAATGTGTTTCGTATAATTATTTAATTTTTGACTGCATTGAAAATTTATTAAGAAAGATTACTTTTTAACTTAATACATTTACATCATTACTTTTAAACTTACTTACGATTACACGTGTTCTTTGGTTAATTTTAAGCTTATTATATTTAGATATTCTTTATGTGTAATTAATGTATGTGTAGTGTATTTAATAAGCATTTGACAAAGTTAGTTAATTTAATAAGAAGACAAATTCATCTTAAACACTTTTATTTAACTTGACTTTTTCAGACATGTAAAGATCTAATTTTGCAACTGATTTTTCAATTACTTCTTGATGTGGTACTTGGCTGTTCAGGAGCGTGAAATGTTGCCGTACAAGGATGTCTGGTGTCTGGGCTAACATGATACAGAAGCAATAGCATACAATAAAAGAACCACACTTGTTATGAAAGAGATGTGCCTTTTATTGGAGAATTACTAAAGGTTTTAACCTGGAATTCCCTAGGGTTGTACATGAACAGATCAGTCAGCATCTGTTTTGGGCAGCTTTGTCCAGCAATCTCATGCTGACAGCAATTCATCATTCCAAAAAGAGATTTCAGGACATCTGCTGTTGGACCCTTAACATGATAATGCATATAGGTTGGCTTACTATCGGTAAATTGTTTGATGCGTCGTTAGAAAAATCTTTCGACATGCTCTACAGGGCAGAACATTGAACCTAGAGCTATCAAATTTGTCACTAGAGCTATCAAATTTGTCAGTTAGGGGGAATTAGGGATACTTGAAGCTAGCTTTAATTTTCTTATATTTCTCGAATATTTTTATTGTTAACATCATAAATGGATTTGTTTTTAAGAATTAGAAATGTACTTATTTTAATATGCATATATATACCATTTGATCATAAAACAAAGATATTTCATGAAATCACATGTGGTCAAGTATTCCTAACGTTAGAATACTTGATCCTAAATTCAAAGAATACTTAAATTCTTTCTATAATTTGCATGCACGTGAAATTCACATATTAGGTAAAAACCACTGAATTGAAAGCGTCTTAATTGTCAATATTAATGAAACTAGTCTTAAACATTTAAATAATATGACAACTATAAAAAGCAATAGTTATTAATGAAAATATACTTATTAAATTAAATTAGTTCAAAATTTAAAAAATCGTTAAAATCCTGAATTAATTAAATGATAATTTCAGCATAAGAACTAGGAACCTAGTAACGTCACTAATACATTAAAGAATTGCCGGTTTAGGAACAATAGAATAGAACAGAAAAGCAAAATGTTGAAAAAAAAAATGTTGCACAAAATAAAAAATTTGAAAGTTTAAAAGACTTACTCGGTTCTCCTAATATTTTAACGAAAGCAAAAGCGAAAGAAAAAAAATATATTCTATGAGAAAATTGAAACCAACAAAGAGACGAAATCGACCAAAATGGCGAAACGTTTAAAGACACCAAAAGTTCGAACTGGTCCTTTGACGAAGAAATTGATTGAAACGCTCTTCATTTATCAGCATTTATTTTTGGAGAGCGAAAACAAAAGAGCAGTCAAAATTTTGAGGGATTGTTCCCTCTCCTAACACAGCAAAATATCTCACCAGTAGCATTGGCGGTTTTAATATCTTGATTACGGCCTTACATCCTTCTGGGTAGGCTGGGGTGGGTGTTAAATAAAAAAAAATATCCCGATCACATGCAGAAGGCAAGTGCTGTTTAAAATGCTAGTTTTATCCTCTCGATATTCCATTATAATGATTTAAAACTCAAAAAAAAATTAATACAATTAAAAAAATCAAAATACCCTAACTTATAGAGCATTAAATTGTTTTTGAAATCATAGGAAACCTTTTTTGCCTGTGAATTTTATTTCTGGGCGCGCTTTTAACTTAGAAAAAATTTGCACACAGATTATTACTCAACCCAATACATCACATTAATATTCAATGAAATTAACCCCTTTCCAGATACGACGTTGACCTTCTTCTCTAAACTTGGTTCACGGTAAGTAAAAATAATATCGACGCGGAACCTTTCCTGCGAGTAAGAATTTAAAACATAAAAGGTCCATTTACACAACAAAGCAAATTACCCGTTCCCCAATCACAGCTTCCTCGCAACCATCCACAACCCTATCAACACCGTCACTTCCTTTAAACGTTAACACAAAATTACGCTCAACAGTAACAATTAAGCTTCACACAGCTATTTCACCGAAACGAACAAGCTGACTTTCCTAATAATATTCACCCGCGACACTTTGGGGAGGGATTAAATGCCTTAATTTAGACGGAAGTCCCCATCTTCGCGACGATCAACGCCGCTCTAAGCAATTAGTCCACGCTCCGATAGTGTAACCACTCAGGTCGGCCGGGGCGCTCGAGTCGTGGGACCACCCCCATCCCACCTTTTCGAGTGAAAAGCCCTTCATCGCCGTGTCGCTGATCAGTGCGTCTGTTCCGGCGTTCGGGAACGGAACGGGGCTCTAAGAGAATCGGGATCGGGAGACACGCATGGTGTGCGGCTGACTCCTGTCCTCTATGTTAGCGCTCTTAATCCCAATGGCCTTACTGCCAGGTAGGTGAAGGATTGACTTTTTTTGGGAAATATACAGTTGCTTGATTTTATTATGGGGATGTTGATTGGGAATTTTCAACTCAAGATAAGATTTACGGTCTGATGTGATTTAATATGACACGGCGACTTTGCAAAATACGAAAAAAAAAAAAAAAAAACCAGCTAATAACTTCAGTACTCAAACTGCTAGTGATTCGATTGATTTTTCTGGGGAATATACAGTTGCTTGATTTTGTTATGGGAATGGTGATCGGGAATTTTCAATTCGAGACAGGTTTTATCCTCCGTTTTGATTGAATTTCAGACAGTGACTTAGTTGTCTACGAAATAAAAGTTGAGCTAAAATCAGCTAATCATTTCATCACTCAAACTGCTATCGATTCGATTGATTTTTCTGGGGTATATACAGTTGTTTAATTTTGTAATGGGAATATCGGCGGTAAATTTTCAATTAAAGATAGGATTTACCGTCATTATAATTTAATTTCAGGCAGTGATTTAGTTGACTACGCAAAAGAAATTTAACTAAAATCAGCTTCAGCTAATCACTTCATTACTCAAACTGTTTGTGATTGGAATATTTTCTTAGAAAATAAACAGCTTAATTTTGTTATGGGACTGTTGGCTGGGAATTGTCTACTAAAGATAGGATTTACTTTCTGTTAAGATTTTATTTAAGACAGTGACTTCGCTGATTACGAAAGAGAAATTTAAATAAATTGATTTATTCATCTCATGCTCAAACTGTTTGTGATTCGGCTGACTTTCTTGGGAAATATATGTCCAGTTGTTTAATATTTTTTATGGGAATATTGATTAAGAATTTTAAAGAAAGGATTTTTCGTCCTTTATAGTTTAATTTGAAACAGTGATTTTGTTGCCTACGAAAAAGAAATTTAACTAAAATCAGCTAATCACTTCATTACTCAAACTGTTTGTGATTGGAATAATTTTCTTGAAAAATATGAATTTGTTTAATTTTGTTATGGAACTGTTAGCTAGGAATTGTCTACTAAAGATTTACTTTCTGTAAAGATTTTATTTAAGACAGTGACTTTGATGATTACGAAAGAGAAATTTAAATAAAATAATTTATTCATCTCAATGCACAAACTGTTTGTGATTCGGATGACTTTCTTGGGAAATATACCAGTTGTTTAATATTTTTTTATGGGAATATTGATTGAGAATTTTCAAGAAAGGATTTTTCGTCCATTATAGTTTAATTTGAAACGGTTCTTTAATTGCCTTCGAAATATAGGAATTTAACTGAAACCAATTAATACCTTCAATACTCAAACTGTTGGTGATTAATCCGATTCTCTTCAAAAATATTCAGTTGCTAAATTTTGTTATATTGATATTGTTGGGAAGTTTTAATTCAAGAAAGGATTTACGTCCGTTATGATTGAATTTGAACATGACTTCATAATCTACGAAAATAGAAGCAAAACTAAAACCAGCTAATCGCTTCAATGGTCAAATTGCTCATGAATGGATTTATTTATTTGCTTAGAATCCAATTCTAGGCTGTCTACCCAAGAGATGTCAGACTAGAAATTATGCGATGGGGAGTGAAAGGATTGATTTTCTTTTGTGTAAAATGCACATTTCGGTCATTTTCTGGGCTACAGGATTCCTGAAAAATTCAGAAATTCAGTTTCCTTGGTCTCTTAATTTGAAGTCAATAATACGTTGTTTACTGAAATGGTTTTAATCATTAAACAGTATTGATAAGATTTGTGAAAAAAATTGCACGTTAAATCAAACTAATTTTTCTAAGAATTCCTCAAACATTTCGACAATAAATAATTCTTCAAGAAGAAGATAATTATAATTTAACAGATATTACAAGGAAATTAAATGCAACTAATTACTGACTTTTATCCATTGGATTACTTTGCAGTTAAGATTCAATTCACAGTTGTTTCTAAAAATTTGTACTTTTAAGTTTATTATCTCTACTGATGTTTTGGTTTAATGAATTTACTTATTCTCTTTATGCAAAAATGTGTCAAAATGTTATCTAATGTTTTTCGGTGTTATGAGATATAGTATAAAAGCTGTTTAATAGGGAAACGCATAAAATTAAAATCACTACAGGGTATATAAATTTATTCACGGGAACACGAACTAGATATGCAGTGAAAACGGAAAATACGAGGAACGTTCCGAAAGTATGTTTCGTCATGCTTTTCAACAAGGAAGGTTTATTACAATCCGAAACACACAATGGCATAACAAAATACAAAACTTTTGGCTATTTTTCCACATATTCGCCACCGACATTGATACATTTGTCGTACCGTGAAATCAGTTATAAGAAACCATCCTGACCCGGAAGCAGAAAGTGCTTAAAAATGCGACGCATGTCGCAGAACAAACGCGGTCTTTGCAGAACATTTCATCCTTGAAAAAAAACACGATATGTTCTGCAGAACAATCAAAGCGGGGCGCTCTTTACGCCATGCCTTCTCTCTTCACGTTTCGCGCAACGCAGTCTCCAGAGATTGAAGCAATGGTAAAAATAACTTTCCTTTATTGCGTGGCTTCTGAGAAAGCCATCGGGATTTTTCATCACGCCTTCATCGGTATTTTTTTGAAAGAGAGGATGACATTGATATTATCATAAAACGAACAAACGTTATGTTTAATTTCGAATATCTGATTTCCTCCAAAAATGATGTCAATTCTGACCAGAAAGTAGAATTGGAAGTTCTTTCAAATTTTATGATGCTCATATCAGTTTTTCCATGTACACGACACACAGAAGAATAGAAAAAAGCTCTGTTCTTTGAGTATACTATTTTTATTGAGTGGATTTATAAAAATATTGAAAAGTGCAGAAAAAGTGGTTCATTTTTTGATTGAGGCTTTGTTAAAAAAGACCATTAATGAGCTTGGATCAGAGATCCCCAGATTAATGAAATTTATAGTATTTAATATTTCTATTCCCGTGTCGGAAGCAATTTGTGAATCGTGGGGACCCACAATCGACAAAATTATTCAAAAAAGACCCACCTCAATTGATGTGGGGATGACGCAGCAGTTGGAACAACTGACAAAAGAATGTTTATTTATTCCAATGGTGCACCACCTGGCCATAAATCTGTCAGAAAGTTGTTAAAAGCGACCATTGTCGCAATGTACGGGCCAAATTTTCATAAACATTTTGTGAACAGTACTTCCCAATTAATGTCGCAGTATCTGACTTCAAAAGTCCTTGACAGAATTTCAAATCTGAATGTATGCCTTGGTTTTAAATAATTAATTTTAATATAATTTTTAAATTAATGAATAATAAAGATTCTACTGGTTAATTAGTATAGTTATACCTTTTTTATTGTGGCCGATTTTGCATTTTATTGTGATCCGCCAAATTTGGACAAACTGCCTGCAGAACATTTCCAACTGTTTGAGGTCATGTTGCAGAACACTGCATATAATTCTGCTCCTGGGCATCCTGGTAAAAATCGGCGCCCAGCGAGGGAAGGAAGTATTTTACAACCTGTTGCACACCTTTATTGCTTCGGATGTGACGTTCCGATAGTGTTGACTTCAATGTAGGAAAAAAGTGAAGGTGGGTGCCTAAGGACCTCACGCTGATCACAAGACTGCAAGAATGGCAATAAACCTCGAGGGGTTTTGTTCTTGAATGATAATGCAAGACCCATACTGAAAGGGACTCAGAAGACCACATTCGTCGTCGGGATTGGAGACATTGGATCAGCTGGCCTACAGCCCCGATCCTTCCCCATCAGACTTTAACCTTTTGCCTACATTGAAGTCAGCAATATCGTGATGCCACCTTCGAAGCAATGAAGGGGTGCAGCAGCTGTGAAGAACATCCTTCGCTCTCTAGGCACCGATTTTTACCAGGATGTTTTCTTGAAATTGATTTCATGGAAAGTCAATGTCGGTGGCGAATATGTGGAAAAATAGCCAAACGTTTGCATCTTGTTATGCCATTGTATGTTTCGAATTGTAATAAAGTTTCCTTGAGAAAAAGTATGACGGAACTTACTTTCGGAACATCCCAAATATGAAGTTAGTGTTGGACTATAAGATGCTGCTGGAATATATATGTAAACACACATAATGAAAGATTATTTGTGAATTTAATTTCTCGCGATAATTGGCGAGTGCTATCCATTATTATTCTCTGTGTAGATGAAACTCCAAGTTTGAGACATCCCTGACACAGAAAACATCATTTTTGGAATTATGTCTTCCTGTTTGTATGTGAACATAATAACTCAAAAACGCAACAAGTTAGACAGATGAAATTTGATGCGTGTTCTTTACATAAAATCTATGGATATATATAAAATTTTAGACGAAATCCATCTATGGAAAGTCTGTTTGTTGTTGTGGGCATGTGAAAGTTATAACACAAAAATACAGAGACAAATTCACAGAGAATGCGCGCATTTCGCCGGTGCATTACTTAATATTCACTAAACATCCTAGACAACTATTACTAGAATAAAGTACACATAATTTCTTCCAGGGGAAATCGCTGTCATTTTCTTCTTCTGACAGATGATATTTTTGAGTAGCAAATTCTCCCGTTTTCTTGCTGCGCCTTAAGATGAAAGTTCGAAGATTATGTTGATTTCTAACATTTCAGCCGTCTGTTAAAATAATTTTAGACTAACATCCAAGATTCTTATTAATACGAGAGGTCTTAAAGTTGGAAATAAATTTTGAGAGTTCTTACAGTAGGAAAAATTGTATCATTCTAAAGAGTACATGAGAAATTTGTAGTTTCTGTGAAGAGATTTTCAAGATTTAATGCATTATTAGAAACAAAGAATGGTTTTTAAAAGTTTAAAGTGAACTTTCTAGATACTAAAGTATAAATAAAATTAGTTTGCATAGAAACACTTATACTGTTTGGGAGAGCTACTAACTGTGTAGCTTTCGTAAAAGTTTTGACAGTAGTAAAACTATTTTAAAGTTTTAAAAGAGTTAAGTCAATTTAAAAACAGTTGGGAGAAGAACTCTAGCAATTATTACTCTAAATGTCTATTACTCTAATTACAATTACTCTATTTGTCTAATGGTTCCAAGAAACTGAAATATCTATAAAACGTATTTAACTTTAAAAATACATGTTATTTGATTTATCAGGAACTTATTCTCCAGTATCCTAGTTATGAATTGAAATAATTTTTAGACTTTCAGTTTTTTAAATTTACTTCGGGAAATTTCTTTGCAGTTTTATTGCAGATCTCTGTTTGGATAAAATCTATAGAAGCGTTAGATAAGTAATTTTCAAAAATAAAAGAAATTTAAAATGTCAGAAAAGGGAACTTAAAAAAGCACATAAAGAAAGAGACCCATTTTATTGCATAGGCAGAAATAAATTTAACTCACTTTAAGTTAGGTCTCTAAATTCAAATTATGTTTGAAAAGCCCATTTGTCCCGAACTTATTGGAAAACACTTTTTGTTTCCAAGAACAGAAGGAAAACGTTTTTGCGTAATGACTATAGTAGAGTTTAAATCAAACCATTAATCATCGATGAATAAGATTTGGATTTGAAAGCGCACACATTTCTTTGCAATAAATCAGTTCTGCTGAAGCATTAAACCTAGCTTTGCTGTTGCCGGAGTCTTGAGATAGTAAAGATTTATCAATAAAATAATGAAAGTCGGTGCTTTTTTTATGTTTTAAATGAAATATAACTACATCAGTTTCAAGTGTATGACATTTCTACAAAATGTCAGTTTGTTATAAGTTATTAATAGTATCGTTTTCTCATTTATTGATGAAAAAGATGATGTACAGGTGATCATAAATTATTGGATCCATTTTCAAAAATTAAATAAAAAACCCTATAATGTTGCAGCTTCGTTTTTTCTTCTTTAAATGAGAGTAGCTAATAAAATTTATTTTTCATATAGGTGCGCCGTTGCGGCGCACTAAATCTGCGCAATCCAACGCAAGTGTCAAAATGTCTACCGTGCAGCAGAAGGCACGTATCTGGTTCCACGAAAGCGCATCAATTGTAACAGTTCAGAGAATTATTCGGTTAGAGTATCGAAATTGTCATTCTCCAAGTAAGAACTCCATTAAGCGTTGGCTTGACCAAATAAGAGTGAAAGTCTCCCTCACTAATGGACATTTCTCGTTCCACTTAATTTCTCATACCAACTCTTGATGAAGTTCTTACTGAGATAAAAATTTTGAACTACTCTCTCACTTGAAAAAAACGAAGTTGGTATGTTATAAGTTATTTTTAAATTAATTTTTGAAATTCGTCCAAAAATGTATAACCACTCTGTATAATAAATACCCTTTTTGAGGTGTACAGAATCCTCCAAATTGTAATGGACCTAAATCGCGTCTCCATTGTCATACCCTTTAATTAAACTATTAGTTAAGCATTGTGAAAATTGATTCTAAGCTGACGGGAACATGCCACGCAGTAGGACGTCAGTTATACGTCAAAGTCTAGTTATATTTGTGACAATTTGTCGAAATGGGCTACATAGTGGTTGGAGACAGCAATGTATAAAGATGTTGCTGGTTTCAAGACATGTTCAAAAATGTAAATTTTTCATAATTTAGGTTGCAGTAAAATTAGTACGAAATGAATCTGTCCTGATATTGTTTATTTATAGAGAAAGAAATGTGTTCCACTTCAATTTTAATAATGTGTGGTGAAAATAGCAATTATGCAATACGAAGATTTTTATAATTTATTCCCGTTTTCAGTAAATGAAGACTGTTTTATTTTTGATCGAGAGAAGTGACGTCCTGTTTTAACTAGACTGTTCTGCATCTAGTCTGTTAGTCTGTAAAATGTTTGCTAAGCAGTCATGACGAAACGTGCTGTTCGATTTTCTTTGAATTTGACATGCATATTCCTTGAAGTCATCGAAAACGATAATGGGTAAGGATTTTTATTCTTTAATTCCGTTTCAATATAATGGCCGGTTTAATGGTGCCACTTCAAGACGGTGGTCAGTCTAATAGTACCTTTTCATTGAATCCGTTTCAAGATTGTACCCGTCTTAATGGTTTCGTTCCGTGTAAAGTTCAGTTTTTTTCAACGATTCTAATCAAACAGACCTTCATTCTTAATGCCACTAAAATGATCGATATTAGCAAATGACACTTAATTGTAATTTTATGAATAGGGATAAAAGTAGAGCCGTTTAAATAATTCGCATTGAAAAAATGGAAAAAATTAAAAATTACAATGAAGAGCAGATCCTAGGTTGTTTTTGACGTAGACTTACGTCTCTCCATAGTGGTTAATGGTGGGTCTGGAAAGAAAAAATCATGACGCTTTTCGCGCTCAAGTTAAACGCTTATAACCAAATAACATAGAGAGTTATTTGATATTGCACGTTAAATGTTACATAGAGGGTCAAGCGTGGCGTGATGCGGAAATTTGGAGAGCGGGTGGCAACTCATGCGTCGTCCTCGTCAACTAACCGCGGGTCAAAATTACGCGGTTGTCCCAAAATAGCTCTCGTATTGCTTAAAAATGAAACATTAATATAACTAAACTAAATTTTTGTTGTGCGTCGGTTGTGAATGACCAGCCTTATGGTCAAGAGACAATGTGTCGAATCTTTTGCTTCGATGGGTACGGGCAGAGAGAACCTGTTCATTGTGCTTTTCAACATTGTTCTCGAATGATTAATCGTGAATTTGGTCCTAGAAATAGACTCCCAGCAAGGAGCTTTATTAAAAATTTTGGCGACTTTTTAGGTTGAAATTCGATTAAAGTGATCGAATCTGTAGCACCGAAGAGCTAGATTCTCTGGGACGATATTGTAATGTGTCAACGAAGATTCGATTGTCGTGAGTTTCTCACCAATCAAAACATATCATCCGTTTCAATCTGACCAAGTTATAGAACTTTGAATATCATAAGTAAAAAAGTCACCTGCCGCGTAGAGCAAGCGATCAGCATTAATTGAAAGATTTTCCTCGAGGCGGTCATTGGAATGGTCTAAAAATCATCTAAAACAACGATATTCAAAGCTTTTTAACTCGATTAATTTTAGTAGCAAAAAAGCGGAAATTTTTTATTGTTTAAAATGTTAATGTGTCAAAAATATTTAACTAAAAATGATTAACAGGACCTGGGAACTTCTTCAACCCCACTTCTGACAAAATGTTACGAAATTCGTTGGTATGTGTACGGTGACAACAGTCCAACAGGCAGATAACGAAGAAGCAACACTTGCACTAATTAGCAACACAAACGGACAGCAATTCACTAAATAAGTACAGCAACAGCACTTTCAATACCGCTTGGCTTCTAACAGCTTACTAGGTCGCACAGCGGATAAAACTCCAAAGAGAGATTCCAAAGACGTTCGCACTCCAAAGGTTATCCCAGTCGATCTTCACACTCAAAGTCGATCAACACTCACACATTTCTGTAATCCGAGCGCGGTCCTTTTATAGTCTCCCCGACTGTCCGTGACCTCACATGGAATCATCTGGATAAATCCGATCTTGGCCCCTAATACAGATATGAAGAAAATTCCAGTACTCTTGAGATCACACGCTTCGTTACCAAAGTCGCCAAAATGGTCACCAATGGTCAAATGGTTTGTCGATGGCTCCATTCCTCCGGTATTCTCATACATACCCCTGTAGAACTCACTTTCCATTCATAAGACTAACATTGCTGGGAATCGACTTTCCATGTTCGTAACAAAACAAATTTAGACTTCCTAATTTTTTCAACAGTACATTTATGTACTCAGAAAGTATAAAATATTATTCTTTACGTCATTTAGAAATTAACTATTGGGCTATGTCTAGCCCTCTGAGTGGTTCGGTCTTCTTTGTAAAGCGATTCCAAAAGCGAGCGATTGAAGAACCTTTATCTGTTTTAAAAGTGTGCCTTCCTCCCAACAGAAAATGTTCCGAAAGCGCTGCAGATCGAGTCTCTTCCCCCCCTCTGAACCAAGGACGAGCCCCCCCCCCCCCCCCATGGAGGGGATAACCGCAAGAATCTGTTCTATTCAGCTTGGAACCTATTCAAACTACAGTGCCAGGGGAATTCTGGGGTAGTTATCTGGCCCTGGGATAATTGCTTTAGGAAAATCACATCTGTGGCGTGACTGAATGTCTTCAAGATGCCCTCATTCTGCATATTGCCCGTGTCCATAACACCAGATGACAAAAATAAACGCCGTTACACCAGACAAATGCCAGACCGTTGGGCCAAAAAAATGAACGCTATATTACTTATTTTTTATGTTGTGAGTTTCTAAAAATATGAACATCATTGAAGTTGCATGAAAGCTGATATTCTTTAGATGTCTGTGACTTCAATTTATTTGTTGTTTATTAATAGTTGTATTTTAGATATTGGCTGTACTTCATATTATTAGTTGTCTTTTTTATATTCTTGACTTCAATTTATTTTCAGTCTACACGTCAGTATATTAGTCTACGAATGTAAAAATAATTTCCCTAATTTTAAAGATCAACAACAATGCCATTTATATATATATATTTTACTAATCTCTATTGGCACTATAAAACTTTTCATATTGTTTCTTGATTTAGTATTCGGTAAAAGGTAGAAAATTTAGAGCCGATCACAAATATAAACAGCGCTTAACTGGATTAATCCGTTTTGTATGCACATAAACACTTATTATATAGATAGTCACATAATAATCTATATTCCAAAATAGCCAACGATAATCAATATATATGAAGGATTATAAATAACCTTCTTAACCCTGAATAATGTTTTAAATAAAATAATATGCTACAAGCCTTTTGTAATGAAACTCGTTACATATGCGTTTTAAGAGAACGAGTTAATAATTCTCAAAC
>BGPR01019976.1:0-28460 GCA_013235015.1 Araneus ventricosus
ACTGTGTGAAATTTTAAAAGGATTAAAATTAAGGAGATTTAGATGCAATCTTGAAAAAATTATGATACGGTTCCCACAAATGAGGCACCTCAAATTTGGCGATTAGAAGCCATTGAATTAGTAAGCAGGTTCTTGTTTTCCGGTGTGTACAGTAAGCTGGTGTGGCTCGTAGGGCTGATTTATAAAGACGTTCGTATCCCTCTAATCTCCGTCGCATGAGCTGGTCGTAATGAGGGCTATTATGCGTTCGGCTACAGTGCCTTTTTTTTTGTCACGGTGGTCGGTCTTTCAGTTTTACACGGATGCTAAGGCAGGTCGGGGTTTTCTTCCTGAATTAGTAACTATCAGTAATTGAAATGTACAAAGTGGTTAGGATTCACGATTTCCTGTTCAGAGTATTTCAAAAACTAATGGTCATAAGAATGCAAAATCCTGTTTAGTATATGTTTTAGAGCATGAGAAAATGCATGTCTCACAAAGGTTCTAATACTGTAGGATAAAAGAATTAGGTAAACGTATTCATATATAAAAATAATTCAGTCTTTCTGAAAAATCCCAATAGCAGTCGTAATGAACTTGAACTAGGAATCATAAATGATACAGGAGCGTATTGGATACTAATAATTGTCAGAAGCACAATAAATACCGAATTAAGTAAGGCATATATGGTAAAGTACCGTAATAATAACAAGGCATTAAACAATAATAACACTATGCTCTTTGTAATCTATATTAGTTAAAATAAAGTCGAAAAGCATCATTTTTATCAAATATTTCATTTCGTTTATTATTATTTTATTCTCTTGTTTTTCTGTGGCCTGAAATAAGCATCTTTGAGACTTCGTACACGTCTGGATGCTGGCGGTTTCACTAAGAGATCCAAGGAAGAAGGTTTTAATTTCAGTCTCATTCTCTATAAGGGAAAATTTAATTCTTTGTCAGGCTCAGCTTTGGAGCTCATATTGATGTACGAAACTTTGTAAGATTATTGTGATTCTTGATAAGACTATTGTGATTTTTTAAATTAAAGGAGGATACGTAATATAATGATTTGTTAGAAAATTATCGCGAATGTGTGCCATGCTTTTAACTGTATTTGAAGATTACCTTTTGTACATTTTCCCCATATGTTGATGTATAATAAGTTATTAAATGTTTCGTTTATGCTAGAAATTTCTTCATATTCTACTGCAAAGTTATTGCATTACATAAATTTAATCCTATCTGAACAATTCCATCCCTATGAATAATATTCATTATAAACTTTCACATTCGTACGATGAATCAAATTGAAGTTTTCTATGAAATAAATGTATAGTATATAACCCCTCAAATCCTATTTTTTTTATTCCAAAATTATTTATAATACGTAAAGCAAAAAATTGTTTTAAATATGTTTCAACCAATCATAAATTCACATTTAAAGCATATTTACAGTATATTTTGTTGGTAATGATGTTATTAACAATTGCATGCAAATGATCTTACTAATATCATCTATTAGAAATGACAGAAACTTTTGAAGCCATCTACAAAATAAAGTATAATACATAAAAATTTCGGAATTCTTTTCTCGAAACTCATTTTTTATATTGTTTTTGTTGGTAGCTGCTTTTGCAACGTTCAGTCCAAAACTTCTTTCCCTGAAGACATGAAACGTTTCTGTTTTCTTTCCGTATCTCATGTTTTAAAAAGTACTTCATAATAAAAGCTCTCGAGATCGTATATTTATTTTCCTTCGGGGAGACTTCAGTTTGTATAGATTTATTATGATTTTTTTGTTTTTTTGCAGAATACTCATAGGCATCATGTGATTAGTTTCGGAATTCGATATTTTAAGCTCAAGAAATAGAACGTGTTGAGAAACTTCACTAGAATTTATTATTTTGAAAAACTATGAAAAATTGAGCTTATGATACAAAAATTCAGTGCTCTGGATAAAGTCCAAATTTTGATTTTTTTTTTTTAATGCGAAACCCTCTGCTTGATTTAAAAATTTATTTCAGCAAAACATATTTTCATAAAATTATGGATCGGTGAATATTAATTTATGAACTAGTGTCTTCATGAATATGAAATTCTGCATCAAGATGAAATTCACATCTATAGATGAATTTAATGTGTGAACAGTAAGGAATACTGAGTTGTTACATATTCATTTAGTGCCCGAACAATTTATTACACTATTTTAAACTATTTGAGCACTTTAGTAATTAATCTTAAAACTCTTAAATGGAGTAAAACAAGCAAGGCGCTGGCTTTAAAAACCTAGAAATGAAGGAATTTCTGTTGTCGCCGTAGCAATGAGGAGGGGAAAATGGAATGAAAAGGGTTGCTAGATACGTACCATGTAGCTCAAAGTATATGAAGAAAAAGAAAAGAAGACATGGGAAGGGTTTAGCTGCTGGTCGAGGGGTCAGATTACACGGGAGAGAGCGAAAGAAAATCAACGAAAGACGCTCCAGCGAAAATCTGTTTTATCAAGTATAAAGTGTTAAAAGTACTTACACATGAAAATATTTTTATTCCTGTATGGTCTGGTATATCAAGTAGTTAATTATGTAACGAAGCTTAGGAACCAAATACCATCCTCAGGGCTCAAACTAAAGGGCTTTTAATGATAGCAATAACTGATTGAAATGTGCTTCAAATATGTCTCACGAAACTTCTTCGGTAAGTCTAATTAGTTCAAACATGACTTTGAATGCTATACATTTCAATGGTAATTATATTGGTAAATATATGTGCATTATCGTTGAATACAAGTAATACGTTTAAGGCTTGAAATTATAAGTTCAATATTTCAGAAGTTGATTGAAATAGAATCGCTCAAGAAATCATAAAATTCCTTTACGTTATGCGCACAATAAATACTATGATTTTTCAGAAAATAAAAAAATTTTCCTTCCGCGTACATTTAATCAAAGTTCCTGAAATATATGTCAGATGTCTAGAGCTAATTTTATTTCGACACTCAATTGTGTACAGCGCTAGAATTTAAATGGGACGCGTTGACCTAGTAGTAAGACCTCAGCTTTGGGGTCATAGGGCTCTAAGTTAGAAACTCGATTCCACTTATTCCGCTGTGTATGTGGGTCTGTAGCAAGTTAAATCATATGTAGGGGGGCAAACGTCCTAACGCTGGTTTGTTGCAGACACAACAAATTCCGACTCCCTACACATTCCTGGGTTTAAGGCCAAAAGAGCCTGAGGGAGAAACTAGCGTGGTGCACAACGCCCACTGTACCCGGCCTACCCAATCGGATGCGGAAGCTTGAAGAAGGGAGTGCCAGCTCAGATGTCGTCCTCGTTATCTGATCGCGAATCAAAATTACGAGGTTCGTCCAAAAATCAAAATAGCCCTTTTGTTGCTTAAAAATGGGTTGTTCATGTAACTAAATGAAAGAAGGAATTAAAAAATATTAATAATGCTACAGCGTAAGTTGAGCGCATGTAACATCCAGAAGCAAATATTGATTTCACCATACAAGTTCTATTTTATCCTACATCGTGTTTCATTTCTTATATTGATTAGTTGACTCATAGTAACTATATTCTGTATTCATGTTTCAATTTGGCGTTACATCTGCCAAAAAATTGTATCTGAACTTATTCGCTTTCATATAGGAAAAAGCATAAATTTTCTCTCCGTCTTTACTAAGGCAGGTTTTGGAGCGGATCCAAAATATTATTTGGATATAAATAAATTCCATTTTCTTAAAAAATAGTAAATTTTATAATGCCTGTGAATGTATTTCTTTGAAAAATTAATACCTATAGCTACCATTATCCATATAATTCAAAGAGTTACGATAGATCACCAGTCGGGAGGAGTTTTTGCACATCTCTATCATTTACACCTAAAGCCTCAGGTGCAACTAAGCATCAAGAAAATCAATTTATAGAGAGTCAGAGATCCTCACTCTTTTTTTGCCTCTCAGAGGGAAAATATAATTACAGTTTGGACTCAAATAAAGGTTTTTAAGCAAACGATTATGATTAATGAAAGCGTAATAATGATAAGATTATTATTCTAGATTTAAAATGAATAAATTGCAGATTACGTCATATTGTTACTGATTTTGTACGAATGTATTCAGATATGCGTGCATTTTATTAAGCCATTTATTTAGCTGAATAAAGGTAGCAATTGCTTAAAAATATTTATAAATATGTTCAAATAAATTGAATTCGCAGAGTAGTGTGATAATCATAAAAATAACATTATACTTTTAACAATTTAGTATTAATATTTCCTTCACATTTTTAAACAAATAACCCATGCTTGATTAATATCAATACAGAAATTATTACAAGTGCTATTTAAAATTTGGATATTTGATACATGTGATAGGATTCACACTTTAAAATATAACTTACAGTTTGGAGCTATCCCTATGAATGGTAAACAGTTGAAATTCCTCTCAAAGTAAATAAAAAATTGAGTTGAAATAAAAAAATTACAAACGAGGTAAATAACTTTGGAAATAAATATATGTGAAGCACTTCACAATTATTTCCAAGATATCTTACTGTACCTAACGTACTCGAGCTCAGATTTTGCGAGAATGATTTCTAAAATTATTTATCTAGAAAAATATGCTCCCAGAATTCACTCGGGTAAATTAGTCTAACACTTTCAACTTCAATTCGAATCCTTTCCTCCTCCTCTCAGTTTTCCGACTTTTTCAAAAGGATAATGCCGATCAATAATGTTCAATAGAATAGACACTAGTGATAATTTATTAAAAGAATGAAAACGAATGCAATTTGAACGAATTGAGAGATAAAACATCTGCCTGCTCCTATACCGATATTGCTACAAAGCAACTGCTCTTTTCCGGTCCAACTTGTAGGAGAAATAGAATGAGCGAAAGAGACAAATCTAAGAATTCTGGATAAGTTCATAATTCGAGCTTCACATCCATCCTTACATTTTGTTTATTGTGATGGTTGATTGCATATTTATGACTCATTTGCTTCATGAGCAAAAATGCGGAAACTGCTTACTTCTTTTTATTTGTTTGTTTTCTCTCTCTCTCTCTCTTTTTAAGATTCCTATCTTTTCCACACAACGGGATTTTTACCTTTACCTTTCAGCCGAACGGGAAAATATAATGCACGTTCGTGAATTTATTCCTCTTTTTCTATTTCATAAACAAACAAACAACTAACAGATAACTTGCATAAAAATGTTTTCTAAATGGAATGCTCTGTTTGAAAAAGAGGAATGAATAACCCAGAAATATATCTTAAGAGAGAAACAAAACACTTAAACTGAAACAATTACTCTATTTTTAATATATTTATAAGCTCAGTGATTACAAGATGGAAAATTTCAAATTTTGAATTTACTTCACTTCATTAAAGGTTTCTGTGTGTTTTTTTAACTTCGATTTTTTTCTTCTTTTACTGTACTTGCTATTATTCTTGCTTTTCATTTGAATATCTGAATCATTAAATCTTATTTTCAATTACTTATCTACTCAACTAAGAGAATTGAACTTAACGACAAATTTCATTTTTGCCAAATTCTAATGAGGTAAGAAATACGCAACAATATAATGTAGCGACTTTTACACTGACAATCCATATGTACGCACTTTTAGCTTCAGCGGATTTTGACAATACAAAGCCACAGGAGCAAAATGTTTAGGCCCCTCCCAATACCCAATGTCGTAAATTCACCATCGGCTTAGCAATACGATGTACACTAAAAAAGATTTTGAGGCCCTCTAGATTCTCTCGAGGTACGAAGCGAGAGCATCTAGCACATGTGGAAAAAACCGCCACTGATTACTAGTCGAAATAAGCAATGTAAACTTTTGATAAAAGTATATTCTAGTGTTGGGATCAATTTCAAAAATGAAGACAACTGGAAATAAAGCATCTGCAGCCAAATCAAAACTGATTCTGAGAAGGAAACATCGATTATTATACTCATATACTTGTTGACGAAAAGTTAATTTGCTGCAGTCGTCAAGGGAACACTTCTTTGTTTCAATAAATCTCATACAATATAAATATTTTCTTTATTGCCGACAGATTTCAACAGAAAATAACAGAGACTATCACTTTTCAGATATTTGCTCTAAACTGCTTGGGTTCAAATCTTTCCTATTAAACATTTTCTTGCTCTGCAGTTTATTTTATATTTCCACTACAAGCATGGAAGCTACATTACTTTTATTTATTTCTGCATTTTATTGATTTTCTCCTCTCTCTGAAATTGAATTCCTGTCTTTGTATTCTTTTTTGTATATAGCCATGAATTTCATGAATATTTATTGTTTCAACGTAACTTATAGTCAATGTTTTCTTCTTGAAAGTTGAATATTATTACTTGTTATTTACTTCATACTTGTGTTTATTTCTTATATTTGAAGCGAGAATGTAAAATTATTAACACTTGAAAAAAATTCTATGATTAATTTAAGCGAGAAGATCTGGATTTAAGTCTCTTAAATGTTTCATTACCTAACTATTTAATAGTTTAATCTTGAATCTTCAGAGACTTCGGTGCTTGAATTCTGATTAGAGATTATACTTTCCTGTTATTTATTCATCTCAAATCTAGTATATATTCATCCAAATATTGCTTTTAAATCTCCTTCATCATCCTGCTGATCCTTCTCATAAAAGTAAACGAAAAAGTCACCCCTCGAAGTTTTATATACTTTTACACATTTTTGTCGAATATAACTCTATTAACATAATATATTGCACGATATCACCACGTCGTTGTTCGATATTCTGAATGTCATTCAGATATTGCAGCAATATTATCGAGCATCTGGTGTATTTAGGGAAGGTATGGTAAAAAATAGTTGGCTTATAGTCTATAATGTCATGGGAATTGACTTCATAAAAAACTAATGAAATGTCTCCATTCAATGTGAAAGAAACCGCGTGTTTTCCTAGGTCTGTCGCATACTCTAGTCAAGTTAGTTGGGTAATTATTTTGAAATAAATTTAATTTTATAGAATTGTGTAATCAAATTTTTCTCGAATATATTACCATGTGCAACCACAATCAAAATTAATTTAATTAATCGATTATATGATAACTCATTTACGAATATCTTAAAATTGTGATTTGCCTTTGGGAACACGCAAGTATAAAAAGTTAAAAACTCTAGAATATCAGGAAGCGAGTGAAATATCAGTTACAAAATTCATAGCCACAATCATGAAACAAGACAAGTTAAATAAAAGAGTATAAGAATGAAATTTTCTTTCCGCAAGTTTGGTCCAAAATTTTATTCTGATCTACAATTTTCTTCTGAAGACTGATTTAAAAGATATTTCATCAAGCTATTAGTTCAACTCAGAAAAAATGTCTAAACTAGCATTATAATTGTATGGGTAATTTAAAAGTTTCTTAATGATGTATTAACTCAATTAGTTTAACACTCGAGGACGCTCAAGTGAGTGTTCGACACACTGCGCCACATAAAATATTAAACATACCAACTTCCTCGTTAGTTAAAATGAGTCAAATTCCTTCTAGCTGCCTTTAAATTCACATTCAACAGACGGAACGTGCTTCAAGAAAAATTTCTTTACTCTTTTATCAGAATTGAGCTTCTGGGGTATTGAACACCCCCGTGCGCGCCCTCGCGTCAGGTTGCTTTGTTCAGTTGAGTGAACGTATTATGGTTAGAAAGCTAATGCTGCCTCGCTGTTTAAATTAATGAGGAAACAAGCCGACTCAAGAGCATTCTATACTTCTAAAATGGGCATTTTGCAGGTACCAATACTTATAACCTGGATAAAAGTGCAAGTGAAAAAGTCATGAGAGTGATGCAAAATTTATATAATTCTGTATGTAATATAACTGCAGTCAGCTAGTACATGTCTTACCTCAGTCACTAAAGCGTATTGAAGAAAAATCTTATAATAATAGGAATTATTCGGAAAAACAGAATTGAATTACGCGCTAAATTTATTAGATCTAAAGATGAAACCCCGCAGAATTTTTATTTGGATTTCTAAAAGAAACGTTTCCTGTGTTCCTAAGAAAATTAGAATCAGTATTTTGCTAACCACACTGTATAACGGCGATTAAATTGATGATTCTTGAATATAAAAAAATGTTGAAAACGTGTGTGCAAGAAATATACTTTTCCTATTTGTTTGCAATGCGCTGAAAAATATAATGTATTAGTAACTAAATTTTTCCTTTTAAAATTCCTTGTTGTATAACTAGAAATTTTTGCATGGATCATTTGGAACAGATATAGTATAAATATGTTGCCAGTTTTGCTGAAGTAGCAAAATAATGAATTCGAGTGCCACTCCGCCCCTTGCGCGTCTTCGCGTTATTCTTCTTAGCGCGCCTCCTCCCATGTTAATATTATGTTTCTTTATGATGTATTGACTTAATTTTAATTAAATTATTTATTAGATAGCTTTATATGACATGCACGGTTGTTTTTGCCATGTTAATGCGATGCTATATGAATTGGCATCACTCATTGCAAAATTATTTTATCTCACATCGCGAGAAGACTATTTTCGTCGAATATTAGCTTTTAAGCTATCACCAGATAACATCAAAACTAAGAAATCAATAATCAACGATGACAAACGGTCTGTTGAGAAGATCAATTTGGTCAACTTTGTATGACTTTTACTGATTCTGAAAGAGTTGGGTTGATTTTATATCTGGTTGCCACAATTATAATACAGCGTATGGTCAAATCAGCTGGTCATGGCTGGTTGTTTTGGTCTGAGGTTTCCGACCATGCATTTATCCATTAATATGATAGCACTTAATGTATTCTACATTTTCGTTTCCAGCGCCTTTTGAATCACCCTGTATGCGACATTTTTGAGATATATTGCTATATAGCTCATTATGAGGATTTACGTTAAGTTCATTCGATATTATTGTGATCAATTCAGAATCACATTATAAGCGTCATATGTTCTGCAACAATTGAATTTTCGAAATCCCATTAGGATCTTGAAAAAGGAAAATAATTGTAGAGTCGCAGCACTGTATAAATTGTCCTGCAGTTTTCTGTCAGATAAAACACGCTGCTACATTTTTCATATGTCTGTTACCAGAAAAAATTTTACTCACGTAAAGAATGAAATGGTCTGGCATATTCGTTTTCGCTCATGTAACGGACACACCATGTAACAAGAAATACATAGAATGTTTCAAAAGACTCTAATATTTTAATAAAAATGCCCAGTTTTTAACTTTCAGTCGGACGCAATACAAATGCTAACATGTTCGACCCCAACTCATCTGTAAGATTAAAAGTTAAATTTTTGCTTAGGATTAAGGAAAAGCTTCTGAAACTCAACTATTCGGTGATACATAGTTATATTTGCGTTTTTAAATAACTTTTTTTTGTATTTCCTTGCAATTTCAACTAACAAAATATCTACCTATTTAGGAGGAAGTTGACGTTTGTTTTCCTGTAAGATTCCTTAGCAATGACAACTGTTGTCGTTGAGACCCATAAATAATTCGATGGTTTTGAAACAATATATTGGAAATAACGATTGTGATGTTTCCTCCGTCTCGACCACTTTTCACTTAGACCGCAAACCACAAGTCAGCCACACATGATGGTCATTAAAAGTACATTCGCGTAGGCAGCATCTGCAAACAGAGAACGGCGACAATATACAGGAATAAATAACTTTCAAAGAGTGCACATGGTTCGGCTGTAAGGAGATTAGCGGTGTACTTTCATGGGACACCTTCATAGCTCTTGTGGTTAGGAAACCTAGGAACCATCCCACGCTCAGAATGGACCATTGGGGAGACAGACGTTCAGTCGTTGGTCGCATGGCAGTCCGGTTGTCCAGTGGAAAGAAAAGGAGGCTGAGCTCCACCCCTTCAGGTGTGAACAAAAAGTGGCTGTTGGACATTAAGGAAGAAGGGCGGTGAAGAACGGATTAGGGAGTCTCGAACGTTTTCAGACTCCGGCAGCGCAGAAAAGAGTCGTGTGATCAGCTCTGATAAAAAGTCCCGAATTGATTCGGACTTTGGCAATTCGCTGAGAATCAGCAATTATTTTCTAAATCTCGTTTCCTCCTATTTCGAATTTCGAGTACTCCTTGTAGTCTCGTGCTTATGCTATGACCATGATAGGAGAAATTAGGTTTGCCTTGAATCTTTATCGAACCTGAACTTTGTTCTTACGAAGCCGTTCGGAATACGGTGGTTTTGATCTCCATTTCTTGTGGAACTCTGACTCGATCGAACTTTAACGTCAAACGAACTTTGAACTCAAATAAAAGAACTTTGTCTATAATCATTTATTCCAGACTTCTTATGCAAGAAATTGTTATTTAAATCATAACTGTGAAAATAAAAGTACTTAAGTCAACCTAAGCATTTTATTTATTGTCTTACACTTGGTCGCTCATAGGCCAAGACACCACAGATCAAAATCATTGATTTAGGAGCTGGGACACAGGTAAAATAATTTTTGCAGGTACGTAAAAAGAAATATTGAGTTAGTTCACTTATATTAACATCCCGTTTTGAAGCAACAAGACAGCTATTTTGGGACGGACCTCGTAATTTTGAAGCACGGTCAGATGACGAGGACGACACCTGAGCTCGCACCCCCTCTCCAAATTTCCACGCCACACCACCGAGAGGGCGTTTCGCCACTACGTATGATTTAGCGTGCAGTAGGCACCATACACGGTGGATCTTCAGTGGAATCGGGTTTCGAACCTGGAACCCTCCTCCCCCAAAGCCGAGACTTTACTAGGCTACCGCGGTCCAACAAGAAATGAGAAAAATTTTGGAAACCAGAAATACAAACGCAATCGGGCAAAACTCATCTACCAGATTAACGTGCCTCTCACTCAAAATAGCACTAGAGAAAAAAAACTTCGATACCCTGGTGTGAGTGGAAGGCATCCAGGAAGCTACTGGAGATACCACACCTTTCTCGGTAAAACACGCACTTAGACATATTAAAATATGTGTGCTTGATGTCACAGATTAGATATGCCCGAAGGAAGGTTAAGGATAAGAACACTAAACTAACAGGATACGAACACTGAACGAACAGGATACAAGCACTGAAAGAACAGGATATGAACACTGAAAGAACAGGATACGAACACTGAACAAACAGGATAAGAACACTATAGGCTATGGCATTTAACTCTCTGAACCCGTCTAGAGTGAGAATTCCAGTACCTCAAAAACTGAAGTAAATTTTCGTTAACAGCACGAAAACAGAATGAAATCCTCCCTTTCATTACAGAAATTCCAAGTTTGGGTGATCAATTGTCAACAAAGAAATGAACTACTTTTCTCCCGTAAAATTCACTCAGGCTCCCAAAACCGCCTGAATCTGGCCTCTGTCGAATGGGGCAGTTTGAGGCGGGATAGGACTCATGGGACTAAAGTTCTGTGTTAGAATTACATACAAAGTAAAGTGGTTAATCACTTTATACCCTAACATTCATATTATAAAACTTATGAGACTCCATAGAAAAGGAACTAAAACAGATGAGCCTTATTTTACGAGAAATGAAAAATCTACCACAAAGGTTTTCGTTTATCGAAAATAGATCGGAAACAACCCTCAAATGATTCTTTAGCCCATTCTAGACGGATTACACACCATGTGTGCAATGCATTTCCGAGACATAAAGACTGGTGCACGTCGTGTGTGCAATGATATTGAATTGCAATTATCAGTCAGTATAAGACCGTCCGGATAAGACTGCTTTAAAATAAAAATTATCTTGGAAGTGTGTAAACATAAAATTGCTATTAGTTTCAATTTCGTGCCTAAAATTAAGGTGACCAAGCGTCCTCCTTTTGGAAGGACAGTGTACCTTTTCCAAGTTCTGTCCTTTCTCAAAAAGTGCACAACAAATTATGCTACAAATGTATTTTTTTATGCATTTATGATATCATAGTGTATTCTGTATTGTTTGTTGCAATGAATTGAATATTTCTTTTATTTATGATATTTTTTAACTTCAATTGATTTATGTCCTCCTTTTGCTGAGGAAGACATGAATATGAATACAGAACTGTTAGATGATACACTTGATGAGATGTTTGAGGAAATTGATTCGGAAGATTATAATGTAAATGAAAGTGAAATGGAAGAGCTTGAAACTGCAGTTAGTGAAGATATTGAGAGATGGGTAGATGACGGTGATATTTTTTTTAAAAGCATCCTTTTGAGGATAACCAGGGGCCGAGTAATTTTACGGTATTTTGTCACACAAGAAAGTTCGACCGACGAGCGGAAAGCCGTTCTCACGAAAATTATTCTGAGGAGCGACCTGCACATATGGTGTTCAATCATCTTATTTGTACGAAGTAAGTTACGAAGTGACAGATTTCTATTGCAATCATGTTTTTTTATTACAAATGGTCAATATAAAGCAAAAACATAGTTCGGATTCTGGGGATGGTCTCCAAAACAGAGAGCCGTCTCGAATGGTTTAAGACATAGATAAAGATCTACACAAATGTTGATATAATTTATAATTGAGAGATAATTTTAATGAGACTTCCCTACATTTGTTTATGTAGGATTTGAATTTGTCACTAACCATTTAGATAAATTTCTCGCATTTTTCAGGAAACTATTCAATTTCTTTTCAAACAAAAAGTTGTATTAAAGTTGAAACTTGCAAAATACACCTTTATAAAATCAAGTTAGAAACTAAATATTTTTTCTTATCCAATTAAATGTTTTTATTCTCTTTTGTTAACACGTTTTCTGGAAATGTTTTATTATATTTTTTTCTAAAATGAGAACGCGATCTGGAAATAACTTTTAACGGACATGATATAACATGAAACATTCCAGATCGAAAACATAACGTAATAGAATAAAATTTAAAATATTTTGAAATTCTGAATTCTTCTTCCCCAACTGAGAAATCTTCATCCTGCTTATATATTTATGTCTGCCTCGGAAATTTCTGAAAACTTCATAAGCTTAAAATAAAATATATTTCGTAAAATATTCTACACTTTTCATGAAAATGATTTATGCAATGAAAATGAATAAATTTATACGTCTTGCTTTCTAACTAACACGCGGTCAACAGCTTAGATGAAGCATATTTAATTAAGTCTGTGACATATTTCTGTGGGTCAACTATAGTGAAAAAATAATAGTAACATGGGCCATCATCATTGAAGTGAAGATCATTATGAGATATAAAACAAAAGAACGGAGAGATGGACGTGAATCATGAATTTAACCTTTGAAAAAATATTTTATTTGTCATTTTACGAAGTACAATACTTCCATTCTCAGTCGGTAGACGAGACATAGAGAGATTTTACTGATTGCGATAATATATAATGGGAGTGAAAGTGTCATATTCATGACTTACCAGAACATGCGAAAATAGTAGTTGAAACTCTGATTTGGGGAAATGGACAGATTTAATAATGGACAGAATATATAATTTGAGAGCACGTGTCAGATTCATAAATCCAGAAGATGCGAAAGTAGTAGTTAAAACTGATTTGTGAAACCTGTCTCATTAAAGTTTCAGACCGGATGGATGGATGTTGTCAGATAGAGTTGAAACATCAGTCATTTATGACTTAATCAGGCATAAGAATTCTGTTTCTGAGTTAGATTAAAAAATAATTTGTCTCATAAATATGCATAATAACATAATAAGAAAGTAAGTACGAATACCTAATGATTATGTAACAGAAATGCATCCCATAGTTTAAATTATTTCTGAGGCAACATTCAGAATCGTCTAAAAGTTTAGATCACATATTGGATTACTTTTCAACTAAACACATTAAGTTTTCATGCAATATTTCATTAGACCTTTGGATCTCTCTGCGTATTCACTGTTGATTCCAGGTACAGAAAACTGTTAACCAGTTTCATCTCAAGCCTTCTAAAATTTTAACTCTATTTACATTTAGACTTATCCTATCACGAACAATTTTCAGCCGCAGAGACCCTCTCAACGAATTCACATCACACACATCCCAACCGAAGTCTATTTAAATGCACTAACAATTGCACAACTGCCCACTTGCTTTCGCATAATGCCCACTAACTCTCTCGTCCAACATGAGTAGCAGGCTCAGGTGGGATTAAAATGACAGGCATTCGCCATCAATTGCGAGATTCAACTGAAGGCCGAAACTCGATTTCCCGCAGCGTCCGTAGAAAAGGAAACAACTGCATTCCCCGTTCGAACTCCAAACAAGTTCCTAATTCGGCGACAAATACTTGGGAATTTCTACTTGGCTGATTTATTCCGGCAAGCTCCTCCGGTGCTCCTAAATAACTCCAAAATCTGCGTCGCCTAACGACAGACACGGTTTGTCCCCCGGGAGGGGAGTTGGCGGAAAATGAACCTATTTAGGGCGGAATTCGTTTCGGGACCGGCAGAATGCCGTGCATTCAAAAGTGCATTTGTTGGCAGACGCGAAAAAGAATACGCTCGTTTTCTCTGGTAGAAAAGGGGCATTCATTAGGATTGGAAGAATGGAATGGGGCGACGGGAAAATCTTTTCATCTGCGTTTGTTAAGGAAATCGAGCAGAATTTGAGTGGCGATTGTTCTCAAGTTTCTGATTATGAAATATGAATAATATCATTTATTTTAACGAATTAATTATTTATTATCAAATTACTGACCTTATGATTTCATTCATTTCTTAATTTTGAATGAATGAAAGCGTATTTTTCTAACTCCATCTGCTTAATCGTCGATATATATGAGTTGTGGAAGTTAATCGTTTGTTCTAATAGCGAAGAAATAGCGTTGAATTACATTTTACTATTATAGAGTTGCATATTAACAACAATTCCTCTCGTTTCAATTTTTTTTACTTAAGTTGGATTTGAAATTTACAAACATTGGATATAAATAGCAATTATAAAAATCGTCAGATTGGGGAATTGGTAAGGATACATTGCAAAGAATCTATATTGGCATTAAAACCTAGAATCTGAGAGTATCATAAATAATCTTTGTTAAAAAGCAATAAGGCAAACAAATATAAGATGACAAGATGAGATGAATGAAAAAATTAATACATATTTGCACTCACAAGTGAAAATAAATACGGGTGCTAGAACACTCACTTCTGTTATAAAGATGTCTGAAACTTCTTGTTTATTAAATGTATATAAAATCAAAGTTAATAAATAAAAATATCAAGGTATAAGCTTTTAATCAAAATGCACCTTAAATGAGAAAAAATTAATGCAAAAGTTGAAATAATTTTTCTGATTGCAATAAAATGCATGGTTCGAATAAAAGCGTGGGCGCCTTTACCTGCTAGGAATATTCCATTTGTATAAGGAAATATACACAAAATAAAAGGTGCTATATAAAGCGCCCACGCTTTTATTCAAAACATGCTTTTTATTGCAATCCGAAAAATTATTTCAACTTTTGTGTTCATTTATTCTCATATAAAGAGCATTTTGAATAAAATCCTATACCTTAAATTTTTTTATTTAATTATTTATTATTATTAATTTATTTATTTTATTTTCTACTTTTTAGTGATGGCTGACACGATTACACACGACATGTTAGGCATTGTTTAACCAAATTCAGTTACTGAATTCTCCGATATAGAACACATATTAATAGCCGACGCTCACGTTGGGTTGCCATTTCAATACGTGCAGCCTGCGTAGGATATATATATATATATATATTTCTTTTACGCAACGCGATTGCGATTACATTATCTCGAATTTGAAAAAAGTGCGACACAGGCTGAGAGAGGAAACAAGACTCACTTCCCCGATTTGACCTTTGATCCTCAATCCACTCCGAACTAGGGATGATTCACAAGCCGCGCCCCCTCCTATATTTTTTAGTGGTGTTTTTACAATCCTACGTTACGTTAGGTTACAACTTTCAAAACTTTATCAACCAAATATACAGCTAAATGTTTAATATCATTTTGTTAGGTTTACAATAGGTAGAGATTGCAATCTTTTTAATAATATTTTATAGTCTCCTGAACCCCACCAGTATGCTAAATTTCAACGCTGTAGCTCGATTGGAAGTGGCTAAGAAATCGATCTCCAGATTTGTGGACAAGACACTCAAATTGAATAAAAAGTTATAAAAATCGAAATGTATCTATTGGATGGGGTATCTAGGATTATTATAAAAACGTTAAAGCAAAAAAGGTACCCAATGTTAAATTTTAGTTTAATATATATATTAAACAATTAATTAATTAATTCTGGGTACTGAAATATTACACACAATAATATGCAATACTAGCTACGCACATACAATTTACCTACCTTTGCAGACCTGAAAATAAACTTGGCCGCTAAAAAAATTAATAAATTGAATACCTAACATACATTGCGTTGATTTTTTTTTAAAAAAATTGAATAATCAAAGAAAGCCAAAGTTCTTAATTTTTAAATATTTATTTATTGACAATTAATTAAAGATTATTACTGCCAAATTTAAATTAATCATGTTCAAGAATATCGACATAACAAAATTGATGCATTACACCCTACATATATAGAGAAGAAATAAAATATACACATGAATACAATGCTTAGAAAATTAAGAGAAATGGATTGTACTTTATCGCAACTACATTATATCTTTGCAAAAAATCATCCCGGAACGATTGTTAACATGGCCCATTTTATTCCGAAAACTTGGTGTAACAAATTGATTAAATTGCAAGAGTCTTTTGCCACTCAATTGAAATTTTGCTACATGAGCACTATTTCGTTCACACACTGAAATGCTTCTCACATTTGGCGATTGGTAAAAAGGAAAATCAGACCACCACACAGATTAGATTTTCAATAACTGATATATTATATCACAATGCGTTGGCTCACACAAGCACATTTCTTGGCTTCCATTCAAAATGGCACAGCGTCTTATTGTAGAGGCACACGATGATAAAAAATTCGTTATTTTTTTACAGCACTGTCGGCCACTCGTTCCATTTTCGAATACAGTTATTTATTCTCAACGTGAACTTGTGAGTCATACTATATCAGAATTTTTCGGTCTTAATCAATACTGCAGAAATTCAAAACCATTCTACCGTTTAGTAACACGCTCTTATAGTGCGACGTCTGTCATATTCAAAACCGAAGAGGCCCAACGCCAGATCGTCGTTTAGCACACGCTTTAGCACTCAGACGTTTGCTTCGGAATAATATTTTAATGCTGGTTCTACATCTTATAAAACATTCAGATAAATTCTTTAAGCCGGTCAACACACCTGTAAGGAAGAAAACCGAAGGAAAAAATCCAACGAATTCGACCCCCATGGTGCGACCGTTACGTTCCGTATTTTAAAGTAATCTAATCTAGACAAAGGAACAATGCCTCCAGTGAAAGACCAAAGCCAAATAACGCCAAATTCATCCGCGAACCAAAATGGCGAGGAAATAGTCCCTTTGAAAAATTTGAATTTAAGAATTAATAAAGTTGAAACCTTAATGGAAACAACAACAAAAGTTAAGACAATTAATAATTAAATCGAATACAAAGAAAATAATTAAGAAAAATTTAGATAATTAATGAAACGGCTAAAAATTATCGTTTGAATTTCAAAATTTGCCAAAGATGCCACAAGAGATGAAAGAAACTTTAGTGGCGAAGAATTAAATTAATTAAAAATACTGACAAAACCGAAAAAAAGATGTCGATGCAATTTTTGCAATCTAACAGTATCACACAAAATGATAACGATATTTTCAAATTTCAAATCTATCTATATTACAGGATTGATTTCCCTCTCGACTATTGTGTAGTGATATGGTCTTTGTGCGAAGCACTGAGTTGTTTGAAGATGATACTCACTTCAACCAAATTCATTTCACGGAGAGAAAATAGCTACATTAAATGTTGCTAGTAGTTGTGCAAAAAAGTAATGAATATGACTTTACCCTAATGAAAACCAATGTTCAAATCTGTTATGGGCGAAGGGAATAATCGAAGGTTATTGACAAATTGGAATTCTCGACGCTATTTCTCAAATTCTTAGAGAATAGAATGAGATGCAATCGGAATCAGGAATATAGTACATGTCGAACCATCACAGATCAATGAAAAACATAACGAAAAGTCATGGGAATGGTAAATAATCGTAAAATATAAGTGTACCATTTTTTATGTGATTTGTTTCAATTTAGTAAATTTTTTGTTGATTTATATTGTTTTAAGGTCATTTTTATGAATGTGCGTGTTTAAATCATTGATAATCTGTGATATTAATCAATAACGATTTAACGTCTGCCGTATTAATTATTCCTATAATGCGATGTCGATGAAGTTATTGACAGCAACATTCCCCAAAACCCATTTAGTTACTCAAAGTATTTTAGATCACATCTACTGTGAAATCTGATAGATTGAAGCTGCATCTAATATCTGGTTATATTAATGTAAACTTTATATTAAAATAATGAATATCACTTAATGCACCGAATACCAGTAATAACGTAAAATTTCACTGATGTCTCTGTCATTCAGCATCGGAGAGAAGTAACGTTACTGATAAATATTCCACAAATTGCATTGAATATACTTTGTGACAACAACTATATTGTTTTATATTGGCTGTTATGACAGACACCAGCAGGTGGCGCAATGCCTTAGAGGAAGGCTTTGAGACCGGAGGTTTCCAGATTCAAAAAACGGAAACGTTTGCTGCCCTGGCGAAGTTAAATATGGCGTCCAGGATCAAAGGATCTCCCGGTCATGTGAAATGTAATTTCGGGAAGGAGGCTGCCGGCTCAGGTGCAGTCCTCGACATCTAACCAATGTTCAAATTTACGAGGACCCTCCCAAAATTGTCCTCGTGTTGCTTCAAAAGGGGCGTTAATGGAACTAAACAACAGAGACCAGTAATATCGGAGTTTGATACTATGTTTTGACTAAATTTTATAGCATATTTTGCTATTTGTTCCACTATGAGTTCGTTATTTTGGATTGAATGTTTGGATGATTTCATGAACGGAAAGCTTTATCAGATAGAGTTACCGATTTCGATATTTAAGACATCATGGATGATGCGATGAAATATTTTAATAGAACATGCATGCTTAACAAAAAATATTCGCTTAAGGAAATCTGATGATCACTTCTCATTATGACTCATTATGATTTAGAAATAAACTGTGATCTATACGTTTCCTCTTTGATTGTTTAATATAAAAATCTCTCAAATAAATTGCGTAGTTTTTAAAATACTGATATACATTTAAGTTTCAGAGATATCCGTGATGATATTAAAGCAATGAAAGCAGTTTCCCTATTTAAATATTTTTTAAAAAAAATAATGTTATATTTATCTTAATTTACAAATAGAATATCTCAACTTAATGTCTACGAATATACTGATACCATTTCTCGATAAAACCTTCATTTAAAAAATTTGCGTAGGAAGATTAAAATAACTGCTTGTTAAAAGTGGACTTTAATTTCTAATTATACCGAAGCAAATAAAATAAAATCTTGAGTATAATAGCTCCATTTTCTAAGAAATATCTCTCTTTCAGTAATATTTCGCAATGTTAAAATTTTCTATGCCAAAATATAAATTTAAGTGTCTGTCGCAAAAGAAGTATATCTTTCCTTAAATATCCTTTCCGAAAACCTCTGTAACGTTCTATATTTATGACGAAATATCCCATTACAAATTAATTTCTATTTTAAAACTTCCTGGTCTTTCATGTACCAAGATATTGGTTTTAGTTTCAAATTACTTTCATCTATTAATTTTAAAAAAATAATGCAAGTGCTCTTAACTATTTTTAAAATATATGTAGAAATTAAATATGGGAAAAATATTATGGGTAATTAAGGAGAGAAGATAATGTAAATAATGATAATACAAGAGCTTATCTGTGTGTTCCCTCGATTTCATCTTTGCGGTGCACACCCAGACCGTTTGACAAATCGGGAACAAATTTGGCACAATGATGGCATAGGAAGGTGAGAGATAACGTCGCAAAAATTATTTTAAAATTCGATTTAGTTTTTATTTATTTAATTTTAAGTGTTAAATTCCGGCGATTTGGGGGTTTTTTTCAAAAATTTTCCGCATACTTTCTTATTGTAGATCTATAATTTTTAAAACATTGTATAGTCCAAGATATTCTCTTTCTACTAAGACTAGTTAAAAATTGTTGTATTACTTTCCTATTTTTATCACTTTTAAAAATTAAACTTGCTGAAGCACCTTTCTTCTGCAAACGTCTCTCTGCGAGATTATAATCTAGATTATTATTCATGTCGCGGGGCATGAAATTCTACTTCCTTGATGATTATTGTCGCACAAGAAGATACATTATATTTCTGTGTTTAATTTATTTGTTTTTGCATTAATTATTTTCTTATTTTTTGATGTCTTATTTTTATTGATGGTGTATATCTCACGACGTATTATTTTTATTTTGTAACATTTTATGTTACAAAGTATATTTTTTTAACGTTTTGATGGTTCTAAATTTATTTATGTTTTTAATCCTTTCAAATAACCTGGTAGTATTGTGTCACTGATCTCCTGCCCTCTCTTCCTGCGCTTCCAAACTTAAAGGAATATGGAATTTTGATTCATGCTTTCAAAGAAACATGTTTCCTTTGATTAATCTTCAACTGCCAAAAGAATTTAAATAAACCATCCGAAACGGAAGAACAAAACAGAAGGAATTGGATTGATTCTGTAGGGAATGTAGATTAAAGATATCGATGGAGATTAACACCTTAATCCCGAAGCGACTTTTTTCTTCTATCTCCTTTAAAACCGGGACTTTTTGGGAGGAAGCGACATGAATTGAACTCTCCCAACCTGGGCAGTTATTTATCACCCCACCCCACCACCTGCTATAACCTTCCCTTAAGCCGCACGGATATGGACTGTGGCTGGCAAGGATAATTAGAACCCCGTACCACGTTTATCTTCTAAGCGATCTCAGAACCTCACCTCTTCTCAGAAGAAGCGAACCGCCTCAGACCGTTATTTGTCGCAGTTAAGGGGAAATGTTTTGACCGCCCGGAACCTCCTCGCTCCGTGTGCGAGGGTTGATCAATTCTTATAATATTACTCTAAAGGTTAAACGAAGTTACCGTAGGCTTCATGAATGTACTCCGTTTTTCACTTTAACCATAAACATATAATATAGTATATAGAGTTAATAGGGTGTTATGCAACGAGGGTTAAACCGTTCTTACAAACTTACTTGAAAGGTTAGATGAAAAAAACGTGAGCTTAAGACATCCGACTAGGTTGAAAAATCGATTTTTAAAACAATTAAAATACTTTTTCATATGATCAAAAATAAAGCCGCAACTTCTAAGATTCAAAAACAGTCTTTGCTTTTATTCTTATTCCTTGATATTTATTTGAATTAATGTGTTATTATATATTTTAAACGCGTTTTCTGAAAAATTAAAATTTCACTAAAATTGGTCCACGAAAAACGTGATATAACCTACAGAATTCATTAAAATTCATCGAAATTTGGTATACATGTGTCAACACCCTTTGAGGTTGTAATAACCGCAGATTTTATGACAGCTTTATTTAGCCATGTTTTACAGTTACTTTCAGTTCGAAACATAGCATAATTTTGGCGAAAAATCAATGACGCCAACTTTAAATTTTAACTTGCATACATAAATTTTATCTTGCTGTCTACTACATTCTAAATAGTTTGAGAAGTACGCAAGCAAAATTAAAATTAAATATATCCCATATTTTATCCATTATGCTGTTTTTGTTAACATTAAAATTTTTCATAATACAACACTTGAATTGAAATTATTATTTTCAAAAACTACTGATGATATATGAATTTTTATTTCTAATTGTGACTATTTAAGCCTACTTTTGTTATTTAGCTCTGTAAATATTTTTGTGCATGCTTTTTTAAAAATTTTTTTCCTAACCAAGTCGGATACCTTAATAAGTATGCTCCATATTCCACACTCTTCGCATTCCTACTGAACCCAAAACGCATAGGCACCATTTTCACTGACAAACACTCATTGGCGAATAATAAGAAGGCATAAAAACGGATGCGATGATCCCGGAATGACTTGTATCTTTGTGTCTATTCCCGAGAAACGACGCAATCTGGAATAAATGTATCAGGGCTTTTTGTTTGTGTGTGCGTGAAGGGCTTCCCCGTCTGATTGAGGCTAACTCAAAGCAAGCCTCTTAGAGCTTTTCTTTGAGACAGACTCGTTGTGAAGTGCAGCCGTTCGATTAATGGACGGCCGAGAATACTATTTCCGATAGCCCGGCGCACTTAGAGATCCACGCTTATCAGGAAACCCGAATACCGGTTAGGCCGGCGCATGGACATCGTTATAGCAACTGGAAACACGAAAATAAAACGACAACCCGGGAGAAGTGGGATTTCATATTCTTGTTACATAATCCCGCTGGTGTAATGAAGCAATGGCAGTTGACAAGAATATTTTATTGGTTCGCCATGTAGATAATGTTACTGTTCCTAGGAATATGAGACAGTGATGGTTCTTTGTAATTTCTTGGTGCAATAAGTTTTAAAAAATAAAGTGAAGCTGTCCACGATATATTTTATTCTCTCTGTCATGATATATCACACAGCACAATGTATTGTGCAGTGCTGTATAATGCTATGTGATAACGATGGCATTGTACAGTATCTTTCTTCTATCGAAGTATTTCTTTTAACACGATAATATTTTTAGGTTGGCATTCTTTCTGTAATTTTTTTTAAAAATCGCAACGGCTGATGCATTAGTTGTTAATTAATTAATGCTACCTAAATTTCTATTTTATATATTTAGAATCTAAAAAATTTTGGAA
Organism: Araneus ventricosus; assembly: GCA_013235015.1. Taxonomy (NCBI): domain Eukaryota; kingdom Metazoa; phylum Arthropoda; class Arachnida; order Araneae; family Araneidae; genus Araneus; species Araneus ventricosus. The sequence goes on from BGPR01019976.1 coordinate 22,813, forward strand.
ATTAGTTTCGTTTATGAAAATGTATATCGTTTCGCATGTAGAATCGCGATTAAACATTATGTCATGCTTATATCAAGCTACGGAGTTTCGAAGTGGAGAATCAAATACTTTTTTTTTTAGAAAATTCCATTATCAGAAGTCTGAAGACTGAAAAAGGATGTTTCTCTCTCTTTCCTGTAATTGATGAAATGAGGTAAGTTTAATGGATTTTTATAAAGCTAAAAGAGGATTATTATTGGACAATATTGAAATTTTTAACATTATTTAGAGTATTTGGGTGATGCCTACAATGGCAACCCACTCTTCATGCTTTTAGCTCGTCTCTAGCAGGGGACATTTGACAGATGACTCACGATTCACATGATACCAAATCCACATATACAGCAGATTTCACAACTACCAAGTCCACATACAAAGCATATTTCACATGTACCAATTCCACACATACGGTAGAGTTTTTTTGGAATAGGATCTACAATCCATATTTTGTCTTTCGGAAACTGAAATATCATTGTCAGGTCATCGGTGCCCTTATAGATGAGATAAAAATTTATACGGCTAAAGTTAGCAGCTAAATTATGAGCGTAATTATTTGTCGTGTATAAATAATGTGCTACAAGCTGAAAAACAAGAACTGAAAAAATTCCTAAAATAATGGGTAGCATTATTTGCAGGTACTGTACCTACGGATAAAACGTTATTTGCAGGTACTGTACCTACGGATAAAACGCTATTTGCAGGTAATGTACCTACGTATAAATTGTTATTTTCAGGTACAGTGAGCCAACAGGCGGTTCTTCTCTCATCACCTAAGTTGAGTAGTTATCGGGCACGGTCGGTACTTCGGAGGTTGTGCTCCTGAGCAACACTGTGTGTTTTTCACTTGCTTTTTGAGTTCTTGACTCATGATCTTGGTCAATTATACTATATCAAGTGGAACTACATAGTCTCAAAGAGTAAAATATCTGCGGATAAAACGCCGTTCACAGTTTAAAAATAAATAATGAATTGTCGTGAATTTTATTTTTAATTTTAATAATTTGAAACAAAATATTTTTAATTATAATTCTCAACATTATTTCTCATTGCTGAACTTAGATTCAAACAGTTTCCTTGTTTCTACAAAAATTTAATTGTTTGTCTTTAAACAACAGTTCAAATCTGTTTTTGGGTGATGCTGTTAATTATCTATATTCCTTCCGAAATTCTACCTATTTTTGGATAATGGGATTGGCAGTTGCTGTATCTTTGGATGAAACGTTACTTATTAGGCAGTGTACGATCTATTTAGTTAAATTTTTCTTCTATAGAAGTAACTGAAGATACCTCGAAACAAACATTTAAACATATTTAAAACATTGGGAAGGGGAAAGGGAATAAGAATACAGTTATTTTAAATATGCTTGAAAATTGACAAGGCTTAGGGAAAAAAAGATCAAAATAAAATAAAATATTGAAATTTATAGATATCGCTTTTAAAAATGATTAACAAGAATTTAAATTCTTAAACAGATTGTTCACGTTTAAGACTACAAAAAGTTACCTGTTAGTAAGCAAGCACTTAAAGATCACGCCACTCAGTCATGATATGAAGTGGTTCAAGGTCATTCAGTTTACTTTTATAGCATTTCACCCATTCTAAAAATTTTTGACGGTTAATTCTGCATGTTTTCAATGTAAATTTGCATTTTGTAAATGGGATTATAACAGATTTAAAATATTGACTTTGGATTTTTGTCAGCTGGAAAGAGAATTTTAAAATTTCATGAGACTTCTTTAGGGCCTTTGGATCTCATCCGGATCGGAAATTTTATTTTTATCGATAACTTGCTAAGAAGTTCAATTTTATGACAGAAAAAATCTGAAAATATATTTTGTCGAGCAAATCCAATCAAATTAATTAGAAATCACCACTCAAAAACAATTTAAATGAGAATCAAAAATCCCTCCGAAGAAATACTGAAAATTCACGCAAAGTAGCAGTAATCATTCCCTTAAGAATCTCATCAATACACTACAAAAAAAACCGTTTCAAGTACAAAGAGAACATTTCAAAATTCTTAGAAAATCTTATTGAATTTGAGAAAACCTGTAAATAATTCTTAGGTACAGTGTACCTGCAAATAATCATCAGAAGTATGACCAATGCACAGTCATACTTTACGTTATAAAATTCAATTTGGTAAATTCTCGAATCAGATTGAAATAATTCTATTAATCATAATTTAACTATTATAAATTTATAATACTGGAACGGATATTAAAAAATTAAAAAAAATCAATCTAAGCTATAGAAATAGTCATCTTCTAATAAGAGGAACAATGAGTAAAAAGTATGCCAAATTAAATGACAGTGTAGAAGAAACTATATGGAGACAAAGGATAAAAATTGTAATGTTTACTTAAAGCATGTTGACATATTGTAAGTATAGTGAATACTATAACTGATGCCAAAATTCTCGGTGTTTTTGTAATGCACAACAGGGGATGATTCCGGTGAAATCTTCTGACAACCCGTTCACCAGAATAATCAATTTATAAAATTATTTTATACAATATAAAATTGTATAAAATATTTTAAAGAAAATATGGCTTACATACAATAAAGGAAGAAATAGATATGTACTTAGCATATAGCATATAAGCAGTAATCAATTGTGATTCAAAATTAAGGTATAAAGATATATTTGATTCTTTACAATGAGGCATTGTCAAAGAATGTATAAAAGAAGTCAGTAATAATATACAAATAAAATAATAAATAATTTACACATAAACAAAAATGTATCTGTTTTGTTACAAAGAATATTTCCAAAGTATTGACTAAACAAGTAATATATATGAATAAAAATTAATAATTTTATAACACTTTACCAGGTCAAAAAATAATTTTAAAGAAACAAAAAATGAAGACTTATCGAGATAAAATATAATTTAAAAATATATATTCATAGTGCTGTCTCAAAAAGCGATTATAATGAAGGATTTCATTGAAAATCTATAAACCCTGCAGGAATTCCAGAAATAAACATTTCGTGTTCATTGTTGAAGTAATGCATACAGTAATGATCATCAATCATATGCATAGATAAAAAATCTCTCAGCAACGTGTTACATCACAGCATCATTAGAAACAATTGTAAACATAACAAAAATTCTAATACTAATTTATAAAATGCAATGTTAAATATTAGGCTTAAGCGTTCGTACATTCACTTAATGATACTCGGAAAAATCCTTGTAGCAATGCCATCTCCATTATTTCTGAGAGCAAAATTATGCTCCATGATCACTCTGATGTCTTATCTAATGAGTTCGTCACTCCCAAATTCTGTTGAAAGTTTGAAAAATGTATCTGACGTCACAGTAATTGTTTACGTCACGCAGAGTGAAATGATACCTGGTGTGATGGAAAGATTGAATCTTGCTACTGTTTCGCATTCGATCAATTTTTATAAGCACGGTTATTACCCTGGGTGTGTTACCGTATTGCTTTTTTGTGTCAGAATTTTTCTCTCCCTACATGAAATGGAATATATTAAAAGAAAAACATATTTACATCATAAATAGAAACAGGGAATTTCGAAACCGATTATTAGAAAATAACTTCACTCGGGTTTTCATTTATTCGTGGGTTCAGTTACCTTAATGCAATGTCATGTTTTGACAAGTTATGAAGAATTGATTATTTTCTTTCTCATGAACTTGATGGACAATGCTGATTTTGTTTTCTTCATGGAGTTTTAAAAAAATTCTGAGAACACTTGAGAGAATTTAATATATAAAGAGGTATAAAAGATCAATTCTAAGCATAGAAGAATCCGATGAATCAATAAATTTTCGAATTTTGTCAAAGAAGTTTCGAATGCTATTTTTCTCCGGAAAAATTTATATAGAATGAAATTTCTTTGATTTCATTCAGGATATTTTGTATCTTCAAGATCTAATGTAGCGAATGCACGTGATATGATAAAAATTGGTTGTAATAAAATGTTATATTTGTTAACCAATCACAGGCCGGGTCGAGCAAGCGTTTCCAGTTTATTGGCAGATCTTCCTCACGGCAGCCATTGAAATCGTCTAAAAAAGCGATATTTAAACTTTATAACGCCATCACTTTTAGTCGCAGAAGATTAGAACTTTTTAACGTGGAAACGTCCTTCCGCTCGTTACAGCGATATTTGGTCGAACTTTCTTGTGTGACAAAATACCGTCAGATTTGCATCGCTTTTAGCTACGGGACTCTTAATGCGAAAAGAATAATTGACCCCACAACTGATAGATCATATCTGTAAGAGTTTATCGCATATTATTTGTTTTGCCTCTGACGTCATTGTACCATTGTAGGCGCAGGCGCGTGATTGTTATGAATTAGCTTTATGTAAGGTTATAAATAAGAGCAGCTTGGAAACGCGTTTATCTAAGAGGTTGATTGTAGTGTCATTTATATAGAATGAAATTTCTTTGATTTCATTCAGGATATTTTGTATCTTCAAGATCTAATGTAGCGAATGCACGTGATATGATAAGGAGGAGATACTACTAGATACTTGAGGAGTACTACAAGAACCCATAATGAGACAATAAAAATATTTATGACACTAGAATTGAAAATTGGTATTAAATTGAAAATTTCAAACTCGGCATGTTTCTTGATAATAACAAGCAGAGTTTTCATTCGAATTGTACGAAACTTACAGAATACCTGACAATACGTAAAAGAAACGTATTAAAATTTTAATTCAAGAATTTTGAATATTTCGGGAAATATGAGCATTTGAAGTAAATAATGTTTTACTGTGCATACACGAATTGTAGTTCTACATACTGACAACAGATGGCGCCATCAAAAACTATTCTTAATAAAACATAAATAAATGCGCAGTTAGAGTCGGCTCCGTATATGTTTCATGGAAACGTCGGGTTAAAATCATAAAACAAGTATTTGGTATTAATATGTAATTTGAGTATCAATTTCTTTAATACAATATATACACAGAGTTGTAAAATGGTTACAGAATAGATAAATCGGCATGAAGCGAGGGTCTGAGGTAGCTTTTGATTTATCTATTCTGTAACCATTATACTATACTGTGTATATATTGTATTAAAGAGATTGATATTTAAATTGCATATTAATACGAATCACTTGTTTTATTATTTTATCCCGACGTTTCCACGAAAAATCTACCGCGCAGACACGAACTACCGCTTTCTTATTATTTTTTTATATTCGATTATTGACCAAAAACTGAGTGATTGTGACAAACAAGGGATTTAGCAAAGAGAAAAAAAAGTCCGCTAATTTTATCTTATGCTTTTGTCAATTTTCACCTTCCTTTTCAGCAACATGTTTGACTTTTGCTACATCTAAAAGTTTTAATAATGATTGAGACAGAATATTCCATTTTTACCTCCCTAGAAATGCGCCAAATGTCACCACTTCAATATTTTAAAATAACTTCGCGAGGAAAATTTTCATATAAAATGCTGCATCAATCTTGAGCATTAACCTTTATTAATATTAATGCACCTTTTAATTAAGATGTTTCGAAGCGGGAGTGTCAACTCCAGGAAAGATCCCAATACATCTCCAGGCTGCGGCGACATATTTATTATTAGCGCTTGGCAGATTTTGACAATTACAC